>WNWK01004701.1:0-30000 GCA_009830355.1 Cherax destructor
TATAAACCCCAACAGCAACAACATGTAGTGAGATTTAATCAGGACCTTTCTGATGTGAGCTGAAGGCACTACCACTTAAGGCATCATCCCCTTATTGTTCTTGCATTACCCTCCCCTTCTATGGATCAAACCTGATCACCTAATAGTTTGTAAAATCATATGTAGTTAACTAATTAAAGCTTGTATATCTTATCTCTGGAAACAGTATAAACTAAGTTTTAATACAACCATTTCTGTAAACATTGAAGGTCATTTATCACTGAGTGATGGAATTTGATGGATTAAGTCTGTGTGTTTATAGACATTTATTTTTCATAGTATTGTTTTTTTACTAAATAATATCTTGTTAATATAATTGCAAAGCAAGCTCATTTATGTAGGTGCATTACACATTTTTGTCTTTCATAGTAACATAGGTAAATTACCTACGATAACTAAAAAAAAAAAAAGTGACTTGTTTCCATTGACTTTATGAATAATTTTTTTTTTTTTTTTTTTGTGGCAAGAATTCTTTTGTTTCTTGGAAAAAGTAGGTGATGTTTGTAGGTCCCAAACAAGTAGGTCTTCCTTTACCTAGTGATGAAACAGGCCTGTTTTGGAAGAAAATGCCCAAGAGGTCCTTCATTACTCAGGAGGAAAAGGCACTGCCAGGACACAAGCCTATGAAAGACATGCTAACTCTTATGATGTGTGCCAATGCCAGTGGTGATTTTAAAGTGAAGCCTTTACTGGTGTATCACACAGAATATCCCAGAGCCTTCAAGAAACACAATGTTAACAAGAATTATTTGTGTGTGCATTGGAAGGCTAACACTAATGCATGGGTCACTAAGGACTTTTTCATGGAATGGTTGACTGGAGTGTTTGGCCCTAGTGTGAAGAAATACCTCCTGGAAAAGAAATTGCCACTAAAGTGCCTCCTGGTACTGGACAATGCTCCTGCTCATCCTCACAATTTGGAAGAGTTGTTTGACAACTTCAATTTCATCAGAGTGAAGTTCTTGCCTCCTAACACCACTCCTCTCATCCAGCCCATGGAACAGCAGGTCATTGCAAACTTCAAGAAACTGTACACCAAAGCAGTGTTTCAGAAGTGCTTCGATATGACCTCAGACACTGAATTGACCCTAAGAGATTTCTGGAAAGATCACTTCAATATCGTGCATTGCATAGGTCTTATAGGTAAGGCTTGGGAGGGAGTGACTTCCAGGACTTTGAACTCTGCCTGGAAACCACTGTGGCTGGATTGTGTTGAAAAGAGGGATTTTGAAGGATTTGAGGCTGACCCTGACGACCCTGTGCCTGTTGTGGAAGATATTGGGGCATTGGGGAACAGGCTGGGGTTGGAGGTGAGTGGCGAGGATGTGGAGGAGCACAGGGTAGAGCTAACAACTGAAGAGCTGCAAGAGCTGGAACTGGAACAGCATCAGACCAGAGCTGAGGTTATTGCTTCACAGAGAGGAGGAGGTGCCTTCTTCAGTGCTTAAGGAAATTTGTTCCAAGTGGAACGATGTGCAAAGTTTTGTTGAAAAACACCACCCTGAGTAAGCTGAAATGAGCCATCTGTGCAGCCACTTCAGTGACAAAGCCATGTTGCACTTCAGGAAAATATTAAACAGGCGCCAGAAACAGAGGACTGTGGACAGTTATTTCACGAGGCAGGGATCCAGTGACTCTCAAGCTGGTCCTAGTGGCATTAAAAGAAAAAGAAGTAACCCCAGATGAGGACTTGTTACCTGAAGTCTTTATGGAGGGGGATTCCCCTTCCAAACACTAACACTCCCCCTGTCATCCTCCCTATCTTCCAGATGCCTGCAACTCTCTTCAATAAAGGTAAGTAAATGTTATTTATTAATCTGTTTTTTATTATTTAGTATTAAAATGTATTTTTTGTGAATATTTTTGGATGTCTGGAACGGATTAATTGTATTTATATTATTAATTATGGTGAAATAAGGTTTCGAATTACGAACTTTTCGTGTTAAGAACTAGCTCCTGGAACGGATTAAGTTCGTTAGTTGAGGGACCACTGTATGTCGATGGTAATAATATGGCTCTGGGCCGCATTAAATATCCTATAGCTATGTAAGTAGGTGTAGCCCAGGCAGGCTACACCTACCGGCTACCTACACTGACTTCCTACAAATAAATACAGTGGACACTCGAGTTTCACGATTAATCCATTCCAGAGAGTCTGCCGAAGGGCGAAATTCACGAATGGTGAAACCATTTTCTCCATAAGAAATAATGTAAATCCAATTAATCCGTTCCAGACACCCAAAAGTATTAACAATTTTTTTTTGTTTTTTTCAGATTAAATATAGATTTACATACAGAAAACAATGAGAAATCAAGTATAAAGCAATAATAACATCACTTACCTTTATTGAAGACTCTTGGTGTATGGAAGACGGGAGGAGAGGAGAGGATGGAGAAGTTAAACTATTGTTTGGAAGGGGAATTCCCTTCCATAAAGACTTCAGGTACCAAGTCCTTTTCCGAGGTTACTTCCCTTCTTTGTTTTTTAATGCCACTAGGACCAGTTTGAGAGTCACTGGACCCATGTCGCTCAAAAAATTGTTCCAGAGAGCTCTGTTTCTGGCGTCTCTTTAAAATTTGCCTAAAATGGGACACGACATTGTCAGTGAACATGTTGCAGACTCGGCCTGTAACAGTTTTGTTAGGGTGATGTTCCTCCATAAATGTTTGCACCCTACTCCACATTGCATAAATCTCCTTAATCTCTGAAGAAGGCACCTTCTTCCCTCTCTGTTCCTGCTCCTGTGAAGCAATTTCCTCAGCTGTGCTCTGTTGCTGTTGCAGATGAAGGTCTTGCAGCTCTTCAGTGGTTAGCTCTTCACTGTGGTCCTCCACTAACTCTTCCACATCCTGGCCACTCAAATCCAACCCCATGGAATTCCCTAATGCCACAATACATTCCACAACTGACATAGGGTCAACAGGGTCAGCCTCAAACCCTTCAAAATCTTTGTCGAGGACACAATCTGGCCAAAATTTTCTCCAAGCAGAGTTCAAAGTCCTGGAAGTCACTTCCTGCCAAGCCTTACCTATAAGGTTTATGCAATGGAGGATACTGAAGTGATCTTTCCAGAACTCTCTTAGGGTCAATTGAGTGTCTGAGGTCACATCAAAGCACCTTTGAAACATTGCTTTGGTGTAGAGTTTTTTTAATTTTGAAATGATCTGCTGGTCCATGTGCTGGATAAGAGTGGTAGTATTAGGGGGGCAAGAACTTAACTGTGATGAAATTAAACTCCACCATTTGGTCATCCAAGTCTGGAGGAAGAGCAGGAGCATTGTCCATTACTTGGAGGCACTTGAGTGACAATTTCTTTTCCAGGAGGTATTTTTTCACACTCGGGCCAAACACTTCATTGAACCAATCAAAGAAAATTTCCCTCGTGACCCATGCCTTACTGTTAGCCTTCCACATCACACACAATTTACTCTTGGCGACACTGTTTTTTCAGAGTGATACACGAGTAAAGGCTTCACTTTGAAACCCCCCTAGCGTTAGCACAGAACAAGAGAGGTTAGCCTGTCTTTCCTATGCTTGTGTCCTGGCAGTGCCTTTTCCTCCTGCGTTATGTAAGTCTTCTTTGGCATTTTCTTCCAAAAGAGGCCTGTTTTGTCACAATTGACACTTGTTGGGGGAGGAATCCTTCATCCTCTTATGTACACCTTGAATTCCTGCACAAATTTTTCAGCCGCACATTTGTCAGAACTTGCAGGCAGGCTCGTTATGCCTTACCACACTGTGTATGCCACTACACTTCTTAAATCTCTCAAACCAGCCTTTGCTGGCCTTAAATTCATTAACATCAGCACTCATTCCAGCCATTTTCTTTACGAGAATGGCATGCAACTGCCATGCCTTTTCACAAATTATCGACTGCACAACACTATCTCTTGCTAACTGTTTCTCAGTGATCCACACCAACAACAAATTTTCAACGTCTTCAAGTATTTTCGATCTCTTTTTTTTGTGAGCATATCTACCCCTTTCGCAACAATAGCTTCTTGATTTCCTTTTTCTTCACCACGATGGAAGTGATGGTTGAATGGGGTTTGCCGTACATCCTGGCAAGGTCGGCCACACGCACACCACTTTCATATTTTGCAATTTCTTTCTTTCTTTAATTCTATCGTGTTTATCACCTTTACCAAAGGTCTGGCACTAGAAGCTTTCATTGGCTTATTTAGTATAGTTGCAAGCACAAAAAAGAATGGAATATTACGAAATGTATCTTATGAACGCATCGGGTGATCGTCACTCGCTGATAAATAATGCCAGACTGCCTCTGAATGGTGTGTGCGCACAGACGGTGGAGGCCACTCTCGGACATGTACCGTACCACCGACGAATTGTGAGGCAAATCATGAACCGCGAGGGAAGGAAAATCCTGTGTCACAAACCTACTGGAGTTTTATGACAAGGTAACACAAGTAAGACACGAGAGAGAGGAGTGGATAGACTGCATTTTCTTGGACTGCAAGAAGGCGTTCAACACAGTTCCTCACAAGAGGTTAATGCAAAAGCTAGACGATCAGGCACACGTAACAGGAAAGGCACTGCAATGAATCAGAGAATATCTGACAGGGAGGCAACAACGAGTCATGGTATGTGACAAGGTGTCAGGGTGGGCACCTGTGACGAGTGGGGTTCCACAGGGGTCAAGTCCTAGGACCTGTGCTGTTTTTGGTATATGTGAATGACATAACGGAAGGGATAGACTCAGAAGTGTCCCTGTTTGCAGATGATGTGAAGTTAATGAGAAGAATTAAATCAGTTGAGGATCAGGCAGGACTACAAAGAGACCTAGACAGGCTACAAGCCTGGTCCAGTAAATGGCTCCTTGAATTTAACCCTGCCAAATGTAAAGTCATGAAGATCGGGGAAGGGCAAAGAAGACCGCATACAGAGTATAATCTAGGTGGCCAAAGACTGCAAACCTCACTCAAGGAAAAAGATCTTGGAGTGAGTATAATACCGAGCACATCTCCTGAGGCACACATCAATCAGATAACTGCTGCAGCATACGGGCGGCTGGCAAACCTAAGAATAGCGTTCCAATACCTCACTAAGGAATCGTTCAAGACTCTGTACACCATATACGTCAGGCCCATATTGGAGTATGCAGCACCAGTTTGGAACCCACACCTGGTCAAGCACGTCGGGAAATTAGAGAAAGTGCAAAGGTTTGCAACAAGACTAGTCCCAGAGCTAAGGAGATTGTCCTACGAAGAAAGGTTAAGGGAAATCGGCCTGACGACACTAGAGGATAGGAGGGTTAGGGGAGACATGATAAGGACATATAAAATACTGCGAGGGTACCGATGGTTGAATAGGGTTTGCCATAGAGCCTGGCCAGCTCAGCCACATGCACTCCACTTTCATATTTTGCAATGATCTCCTTCAGTTCTACCGTATTTCTCACTTTCCTAGTTTTGTGTGTGTGTGTGTATGTGTGTGTGTGTATGTGTGTGTGTGTATGTGTGTGTGTATGTATGTTTGTGTGTGTATGTATGTGTGTGTGTATGTGTGTGTATGTATGTGTGAATAGTAGTGGTGAAATTGTGTGTTATGGTGTATGGGTGTGTATGTGGAGTTTGCGATTGAACATGAAGAATATTAGTTTCCTGTTCCTCATCTTCATATCAGACATAGACAGAAGATGTAAACTATAGCACCGTGGACAGAGACAAGATGTTCCAGAGAGGGGACACAGAAACAAGGGGTCACAATTAGAAGTTGAAGACTCCTATGAGTCAAATGGATGTTAGGAAGTATTTCTTCAGTCATAGAGTTGTCAGGAAGTGGAATAGCCTAGAAAGTGACGTAGTGGAGGCAGGAACCATACATAGTTTTAAGACGAGGTTTGATAAAGCTCATGGAGCTGGGAGAGAGAGGACCTAGTAGCAATCAGTAAAGAGGAGGGGCCAGGAGTTATGACTCGACCATGCAACCACAAATAGGTGAGTACACACACACACACGCCCGATGGCATGGTGGCTAGCGCTCTTGCTTCACGCACGGAGGGCCCGGGTTCAATTCCCGGCGGGGCCGAAACATTTCGAAGTGTTTCGTTACACACACACATACACACACATACACACATACATACAACAGGCCTAGTGTCTAATCGACATGTGCCTAGGACAAAATGGTAACTAACATATTCTTTCATGCTCCGCAACTTATCCAAGGTAGCTGAGCTCAAAGCGTAGCTCTGTGTAAGGGACTTTGGCGTCATGCCACTGGTTAACGCCCATGGCAGGTAGGTCACATGAGAGGTGATAGTGGTGGTGGTGGTGAGGCAACAGACAGCCGGTACCACCCATTGGAGAATTCTTACTGGGCAACACGTGTGGGAGGGTAGGGTCCCTCACCCGACTTAACTCTCTTTACCGTTGCTCTTTGTGTTCGATAGGTTAGAAAATTGAAGATTCATATGTTCACTTAGGTTAGAAAATTGAAGATTCATATGTTCACTTAGGTTAGAAAATTGAAGATTCATATGTTCACTTAGGTTAGAAAATTGAAGATTCATATGTTCACTTAGGTTAGAAAATTGAAGATTCATATGTTCACTTAGGTTAGAAAATTGAAGATTCATATGTTCACTTAGGTTAGAAAATTGAAGATTCATATGTTCACTTAGGTTAGAAAATTGAAGATTCATATGTTCACTTAGGTTAGAAAATTGAAGATTCATATGTTCACTTAGGTTAGAAAATTGAAGATTCATATGTTCACTTAGGTTAGAAAATTGAAGATTCATATGTTCACTTAGGTTAGAAAATTGAAGATTCATATGTTCACTTAGGTTAGAAAATTGAAGATTCATATGTTCACTTAGGTTAGAAAATTGAAGATTCATATGTTCACTTAGGTTAGAAAATTGAAGATTCATATGTTCACTTAGGTTAGAAAATTGAAGATTCATATGTTCACTTAGGTTAGAAAATTGAAGATTCATATGTTCACTTAGGTTAGAAAATTGAAGATTCATATGTTCACTTAGGTTAGAAAATTGAAGATTCATATGTTCACTTAGGTTAGAAAATTGAAGATTCATATGTTCACTTAGGTTAGAAAATTGAAGATTCATATGTTCACTTAGGTTAGAAAATTGAAGATTCATATGTTCACTTAGGTTAGAAAATTGAAGATTCATATGTTCACTTAGGTTAGAAAATTGAAGATTCATATGTTCACTTAGGTTAGAAAATTGAAGATTCATATGTTCACTTAGGTTAGAAAATTGAAGATTCATATGTTCACTTAGGTTAGAAAATTGAAGATTCATATGTTCACTTAGGTTAGAAAATTGAAGATTCATATGTTCACTTAGGTTAGAAAATTGAAGATTCATATGTTCACTTAGGTTAGAAAATTGAAGATTCATATGTTCACTTTGCCAGTTATCCATTTACGTAGAACGCATTTTGTGCGTTATTACACCATGATCGCACTTGTCAAACGCTTTTGCAAAGTATGTGTATAATATATCTGTATTGTTTGTCCTCCAACACATCCAAGACCATATATATCATAGTGGTCCAATAGTTGCTCTAAACCCATGCTGCCCAGGATTGTGCAATTTTTAGTAATCCAAGTGATTTGCGATTATCTTAGAACTCGAAGATTTTTATTATGTGAGACGTTAAGAGCTATTGGTCTATCGTTCTTTGCTGCCACCTTTATGAAGTGGGGCTATATCTGTTGTTTTTAGTGACGGATTTCACCCGTGTCCATGCTCCCTCTCCATAGCATACTTAAGGCACATGAAAGGGGTCTGGGCCTGAGGTTGAGTGTATGGGCATGTTGTCAGTGACTTTTTCAGAGTCCAGTGGCGTTAGTGTTATGTAAGATATTTGACATACATTGACATGGTTAATCTATATACCTGGGTGTTAGTGCTTAATTTATATAGCTATGTTGTAGTGGTTAATTTATATAACTAAGTGACGGTGGTTAATCTGTGTGGCTGAGTGTCGGTGGTTAATCTGTGTGGCTGAGTGTCGGTGGTTAATCTGTGTGGCTGAGTGTCGGTGGTTAATCTGTGTGGCTGAGTGTCGGTGGTTAATCTGTGTGGCTGAGTGTCGGTGGTTAATCTGTGTGGCTGAGTGTCGGTGGTTAATCTGTGTGGCTGAGTGTCGGTGGTTAATCTGTGTGGCTGAGTGTCGGTGGTTAATCTGTGTGGCTGAGTGTCGGTGGTTAATCTGTGTGGCTGAGTGTCGGTGGTTAATCTGTGTGGCTGAGTGTCGGTGGTTAATCTGTGTGGCTGAGTGTCGGTGGTTAATCTGTGTGGCTGAGTGTCGGTGGTTAATCTGTGTGGCTGAGTGTCGGTGGTTAATCTGTGTGGCTGAGTGTCGGTGGTTAATCTGAGTGTCGGTGGTTAATCTGAGTGTCGGTGGTTAATCTGAGTGTCGGTGGTTAATCTGAGTGTCGGTGGTTAATCTGAGTGTCGGTGGTTAATCTGAGTGTCGGTGGTTAATCTGAGTGTCGGTGGTTAATCTGAGTGTCGGTGGTTAATCTGAGTGTCGGTGGTTAATCTGAGTGTCGGTGGTTAATCTGAGTGTCGGTGGTTAATCTGAGTGTCGGTGGTTAATCTGAGTGTCGGTGGTTAATCTGAGTGTCGGTGGTTAATCTGAGTGTCGGTGGTTAATCTGAGTGTCGGTGGTTAATCTGAGTGTCGGTGGTTAATCTGAGTGTCGGTGGTTAATCTGAGTGTCGGTGGTTAATCTGAGTGTCGGTGGTTAATCTGAGTGTCGGTGGTTAATCTGAGTGTCGGTGGTTAATCTGAGTGTCGGTGGTTAATCTGAGTGTCGGTGGTTAATCTGAGTGTCGGTGGTTAATCTGAGTGTCGGTGGTTAATCTGAGTGTCGGTGGTTAATCTGAGTGTCGGTGGTTAATCTGAGTGTCGGTGGTTAATCTGAGTGTCGGTGGTTAATCTGAGTGTCGGTGGTTAATCTGAGTGTCGGTGGTTAATCTGAGTGTCGGTGGTTAATCTGAGTGTCGGTGGTTAATCTGAGTGTCGGTGGTTAATCTGAGTGTCGGTGGTTAATCTGAGTGTCGGTGGTTAATCTGAGTGTCGGTGGTTAATCTGAGTGTCGGTGGTTAATCTGAGTGGCGGTGGTTAATCTGGTGGCGGTGGCGGTGGTAACTGTATAGGCCATGGTAAATACATGATCAACGAAACTATTAACCTCATGATAATTGATAGATAATACCGACAAGTTGATGTAAACCATTGCAAAGTTGGGCATCTTTATACCCAGTAGATCTCCTAGCACTGCCTCTCAATGATTCCATTCTACCTCTATGTTGATCTCCGCCACAGTTGGGCATCTTTATACCCAGTAGATCTCCTACACTGCCTCTCAATGATTCCATTCTTACCTCTACTGTTGATCTCCGCCTCATCTGTAAAGATATTCTGTGACTCACCTTTGACAGTATAAAAGTGTTCTGTTGCTTTAGCTTCACATTGTTCCAGACTATGGAGCAGAACTTTTCTCCAGGCTAAGGGACTAACCCCTCCCCCTCATAACTACGTCTTAGAGAGTGATGGACTGATTACAGTCTTTTCATCTCTACTTCCTCCTCTGTTTTCGACTTAAGAAGCCTACTGTGTAGGGGAAACGTTTCGGAATAATGACACCTAATTGTTGCTCATTTGTCTTGCCTATCATCTGTTTAAACCTTCAGTAGTTGAGTTTTGTTTTCTTTTTTAGTTTCCTCCGAGGTTTTAGTTTGTATCTTGTGAAAGCCTGATCTGATCGGCCTCAAAATTTCAGCGCAATAATTAGGTTAATGCAATTATAATGTTCAGATAAATTTTAATATACTAATTTTATTGAACAAATTTATTTTTGTGCAGTAACGAGAATACGTCTTCAGATCAGCATAAACTTTAAATGCCCGGCGTGTCTTGCTTAGAGGATTGGATTTATTTTAGTTTGTGCAGGTGCCAATGTGCAATAATTTGCGAAAGCCTCATCCACTCCGCTTCAAATTTTTCGACGGTCATAACAGTGCTGGTGTATTTTGTGATATTGATAGCTGCGATAACTAGACTTCATCTCATGATTTACTTTAAATTTTGAAACTGGTGTATCTTAGAGGAAAGGTTCGAATTTTGAGCTGTGCAGTTGCTAAATTGCAGTTTTATTTAAGAAATTGCTATGTTTGTTTCAATGCGTTAACTTGTGAATTCCTCTTTTTAATTTGTTTCAGCTTTTTCACGCTGATTTTTAAATTAGTTACAAATATGCCGCGCACTGTACTAGGCATTTTGCGTGCATACAGGTTGTGTTTACGTGTGTAACACAGCGACCCAAATGAGTATTTTAGAAGAGTTTTTAACTAACACTGCTTAACTTCTTGACAGAATTCAGTAAATCTTTGATTAAAGAACTGTGAATTAAGTATCTCCGTATGAGTTTATAAATAATATATACTTTGATATTAGAAAATGTTCGTGTTGCCAGACACTGAATTCGCCTGGGGTTATTTACAATCACCGTTGCCTGGAAAAAAAGTAATGAAGCTATTTCTCAATGGAAGTGATTGTGTATTATTTTTAGTGAAGTACGTTACCAATTTTTTTTTTAATGTTGCTTTAAGAGGGTCACACGGATTGTAACAGCTGGGCTTATCATAGAACAGTTTGAAGGTAATCTCTGCCAATGTTTCCTGTAGTACATTATAATTAAGAGGCACAAATTCAAAGTTATTTATCATTAACAGTAATGCTAAACCATGAAACTTAGTGTGCATCTTTATGAAAAATAACGTACACAACTTTGGAACAATAGCTGTTGAAATAATGTTTGGTTTTGACAAAAGGCGGTATGACTGCACGATTTTTTTAATGTACGACTTTATACATTGCTAGTGCTTGTGTGTGTTGTCAGCTCACCGCATTACACTGCAGAGAACACAGTCTGGCGCAACACTTTAACACTTACCTTGGAAGTTGCCATTATATTAAATCTTACTGTTTCTGCTAGGAGGAGGGTTGGAGGGGAAACTTAATGGTTTCAACTTGCTAAGATAAAATGATTTACGCAAGAGAAGAATTGTAAAAAAGAAAAATCCTGGTGCATATATTTCGTGAATCAACGAGTAAAGTGATGTCAGCATTGTACCAAGTCTTCGTAAAATATTTTTTTTTAATTTCGACCGGAGAAAATAGTTTGATTAGGCCTTTACATTCTAATCGTAGTTTCGTGTGATGGATGTAGTGGTAGCAAATACGAAATGGGTTCCAGTTCTAGACAAGAATTAATTGCGCACGCCTCGCTGACAGTGACTTGCTGTTGTGGCTGGTCGATGAGGATAACCGCAGCTGCCGAGTCAATCTGTGGCAGCTAGTAAGCACTGGTTATCAGAAGAGCTGCTACAACACCGGCAGCTCCCCACTTGCTCGTTCAACAGTACCTACGCTTATCTGCAACTTGGCTGTGCTCGTCGTGTCCCCGTATGGCTGGAACTCCCTACTTGCGGCTGGCGAGGCTTGTTAAGAGGTTGGCATAATTATCTATCATAGTTCTCTGTGTAGGTAAAGGGTAATTTTGTATGTCTACTTGCTTTAGTGTGTGCGTCTCTCTCTCGTTTTTTACGCAGGGTTTGACAAGTTAAGGATTACTAACTTCATTGACAAACTAAGAGCTGTTACCTACATCAGCTCATTTGAAAGCATTTTTGTTGTTATGAAACATACAAGTAGGGAACAGGATGAAGTTGGAGCCATCTGTGGGCCAGCATTTTCATTTGATCAACCGACTTTATCTCGTTGATAGCATGCTGTACGAATGTGTTCCAGACTCGAGTTATCCTGGGAATAAATGATCTCAGATGAAGTGATGTTCTTGAGAAGGGGTAAAGCCAGAGTGAAGTTGCTGCTTTCTGACCGTCTTGTGGGCAGAAAGCTTCTTGCTGTCCTCGAAGTGGAGCCAAGTGTGGTACTTTGACAATGTTGGTCTTGTACATAACAGTAAGGCCACCCACATCTCTCCTGTGTTGAAGGCTTTGCTGAAATGACAGATCTATCCAGGATGGGTCCAGGCGAGAAATGAGATGTCTTGCTGTTCTCTACTGTCAAGCAGTCGAAGATGAGATGGGGGGGGGGCAGGCAAACCAAGAAACTGGAGCATACTTAAAAGGTGTGAGCGTACTTGTGCTTCATACAGAATCTTGTAGCCCCTACTGTTAAGCAGATGGCGAGATACGTCGAAGCGCTGTAAACTTCCTGGCTGCCTTGTTTGGAAGATTTACAATGTGGTTCTTCATGGTCAGTTTGGAGTCAGATTTTTTCACCCCAAGGATATATTCTTCCCCAGGTACCAACACTCTCCCTTTCATACTTACTACTACTATGGCATTACCATCATGGTGCCTAGATACCATCATCATTTGTGTTTTCTCACGTGCAAATGTTACCTGCGCTCGGTTTTCCCAGGCTGATATAGCTCTTAGCTGGTGATTGATGTAGCTTAGAGCAGCTGACATTTCTTCTCTTGGATAAGTAAATGTCAGAGTACAGTCATCTGCATATGCATGGAATTCTGGGATGAGACGAAGAATGTCATTGAAGTAGACATTCCATAACAATGGTCCAAGCACACTTCCTTGTGGAACACTTGCCCCAATAGGATGTCTTGCTGATTCTGTTCCATTGAGGACTACCCTTAGAGATCTACCATGAAGGTAAACACTGAAGAGACATAGTGTAGAGCCTGCAATTACTGGTGCCACACTCGGTCGAAAGCACCAGCAATGGCCAGTGCTACCACACAGCTGACTTTGGATTCGTCCAATAACTGGTGCCATTTAGTGGAGAGGTTTAACAACAGATCGGCAGCAGAGTAACCTTTCCTGAAGTCATATTGACGGTCACAAAGTAGTGAGTGGTAGTCAAAAAAACTAATTTTTCTTGAGATTATTGTCTCAAAGATCTTGCCAGTGATTGACAGGCGTGACAGTGGTCTGTAGTCGCTGATTTTTTCTCTACTCTTGATTTTGTGAACAGGGACTACATTTGCCTCTTTCCACAGAGAAGGCCATTTACACTGTACTAGGCAGTGCTGAAAGATGCGAGTTAGAGGTGCTGCTAGCTGGTCTGCACATCTCAGCAATCTTGGGCTCAACTTGTCTGGGCCCACAGCCTTTTCTTGGTCAAGTTATTTAAGAAGATGATGCACCCCCTCCTGCTTTATTGTCACCACTGACAGTTTTGACAGTTCTTGCAGGATCAGGAACTTTCATTTTGGTAACAAAGTGTTCGACAAAGAGGTCCGCTTTCTCTTGACTACTAGTAGAGGTGGTCCCATCCTGTCGGTTTAGAGGTGGAATAAGTTCATCAGGCAGATAACCTTGCCTGTCCTTGACCAGGGACCACCAGGTTTTTGAGCCTACTCTACCTGATGCTAGCTTTCTTTTTGTGTCCACCTCCCATTTAGAGATGGCCCACTTTTGAACTTTACCCATATGCCTACAGGCTTGCCTGTGCAAGTTCTGTTATAGGTAGTAGGATGTCTCTTATACCTTCGCCATGCCTTGTACATAGCAGTAACAGCCTCTCTTCAACGAAAGCCAAACCAAGGCTGATCTGTAGGCTTCGTCACATACTGCCGGTGAAGGATGTGTTCTTGTTGTAGATTAAGGATGTGTCCAGTGAAGGTATTCACTTGGTTGTCAACATCCCCTTGGATAAGAGCATCTCAATCGGTGGTGGCGAGTTCAGAGCAAAGGGTTGGCCAATTACCTCTTTCCCATAGCCAGGTTGTGTGTGTGGACTCCTCACCTCGTTCTGTTGGGATCTTCAGTGTCGTAAAAACAGCCTTGTGGTCAGACGATCCAACATAGCCGAGGGGTTGACAAGTGACTATACCTTCTGCTAGATCACTCACTACTGGGTCAGAGGAGGACCACAGATGTGAGTAGGGAAATGAACAAAGTTTCTCATGTCAAACAGTGCAAGAAGGTCATCAGCGTCCCTCTGTATAAGATGTTGGTTGAGGTCGCCAACAATTATATGATGTTGACAGTTGTGTTGGAGCAGAAGGAAGTCCACATTTTTCATTAGGATTTTGATGGGGTTTGCATGTTGCCACTGAGGTCTGTACATTGCACATACTAGTACAGATGTACTAGTGTTTATACATAGCCTGAAGAACATCATTTCAAGATGAGTAGGGATGGCAACATCAATGTGCTGGGCATGTACACTTTTAGAGAAGTACACAGCAACACCTTGCCCTTGCTGTCTCTTCTCATCCATGAGGTGTAGCCAGCAATTCTTGCAAAATTTTCTAGAGTCCTGTTGTCCAAAAATGTTTCAACAACAGCTATCAAGTTGGGACGTCGTGTGTTCACAAAACTGTGTGAGAGCTCTCCAACATTGGTAATGAAACTTCTAATGTTGGCCGACAGGATGCTGATAGACTGACTCCTCATGATGGGTTCAGCTTGGTGGGTGTGTAAGGTGCCTGCCCTTGAGACTGGTAGGGCACCGAGGCAGCTGCTGGGATGTAGGTCTGTGGTCTTGTATAAGGCACAAAACCACCTCCAGGGCTGAGATAGGAGTAGCTGAGTGGGTAACGTGTGAGTGTGTTCACCAATTCAGAGATCCTGCTGGTTTGTTCCGAGAACAGGTCTCTAAACAGGTGGTCCTGTCTGTCAAGTTCCTTTTTCTTCTGACACTGGTCCTCCTGATGCCTCCTCTTGTGGCAGTAATTGCATCTGGTACCCTCTAATGTACCCTCTCCGGTGACAGCGAGAGCACTGCCTAGGTGCCTGGGAGGATGGACTCCTATTTGTTGCACCTCTCTCGTTCTATCACTCTCTCTCATTCTCTCATTTTCTCGTTCTCTCATTCTCTCATTTTCTCGTTCTCTCATTCTCTCATTTTCTCGTTCTCTCATTCTCTCATTTTCTCGTTCTCTCGTTCTCTCTCTCTCTCGTTCTCTTTCTCTTATTCATTCTCTCATTCTCATTCGCTCTCTCTCTCTGTCTCTGTCTGCGTCTCTGTCTGTCTGTCTGTCTCTGTCTCTCTCTCTCTGACTCTCTCTCTCTGACTCTCTCTCTCTGACTCTCTCTCTCTGACTCTCTCTCTGACTGACTCTTTCTGACTCTCTCTGACTCTCTCTCTCTGACTCTGACTCTCTCTCTCTGACTCTCTCTCTCTCTGACTCTCTCTCTCTGACTCTCTGACTTTCTCTCTCTCTGACTCTCTCTCTCTCTCTCTCTCTCTCTCTCTCTCTCCTCTCTCTCTCTCTCTCTCTGCGATACTTAGATATTGAAGATTGTTTTGGTAAGATACGTGCAACAATTAAGTATCTTTATTTCCGAAACGTTTCGCCTACACATTAGTCTTTGGAAAGTAAAGATACTTGCGCATGTCTTGCTCATTTACTTGTCACTATTTTATACCATTAATAAAAATATGTCTTGATTTATACATAGGCTTGTGTTGACTGATACCTGTGTAACGAGACACTTCACTTACCACTTGATTAATTTGTGATTGGAAATGTACAGTTTTGTTGATAAGGTAACAAATGTTTGGTTGTAGGACTCGTGTGCAACACCTGGATATCTTTATTTGAAGATGCCTTTGCAAGCAGTTTAACAGAGATCTGATATAATAAGACACTGGAAGATGAGGTAATCTGCCCCTCAGTCTTGAAGTTGTACTATAGGCAAGAAGATGTACTCGTGTGACAAATGGTTTTTAAAACCGACAAGTTGAAGATTGACACTTAAGCAACATATGTCAGTCTTTATTGAAGAAACGTTTCGCCACACATTGGCTTCATCAGTCCAATAAAAAACAAAGTTCTTCAATAAAGATTGCCATATGTTGCTTAAGTGTCTTAATTTTCAAGATGTACTCTTATAGTCAAGTGAGGTGCAGTAATTGGAAGTCACGTCACAAGTGAGCCAGACCCACTAGTCACGCAGGGATTCTCAACTTTTCCTCCATCATTAACCCCCCCCCCTCCTCGGGTTGATGTATTTCTCCATTTACCCCCTTACTTCCATACAAAAAAATTATCGGCATCATAAAGGGACAAAAACAAGGTCAGAAAAATTTAATTGAATTAATATTCAATTATCAGGTACATCAAATATTTACCCCTTGCCATGTATTTTTTTACCCCCAAGGGGTAAATTTGCCCCTGGTTGAGAATCACTGCACTAGTGGAAGTAAGTCATACCCAAGACTTGGCCCAGAGCTTAACAAGTTTTATAACATATTCTCTGTCAAAAGTCCATGGTGTCTACTAGTAGTCTTTGTATATCTCTCTACTGAATACATAAAACCATTAGTTGGCTAAATATTTTCAAATAAAGATGCCTGGGTGTTGCACATGTCTAGTTCCGCATCTTGCTGGTCGTGTATGCCGTTATTGTAATGAAACTTGTCAAGCTCTTCGAAGGCTTGGGTAGAGCAGCTGGAGTTCCTGGTGGTGCGCAGTCAGGTCAAGCTGACTTACCCTGGACCTAGAGTATACCTGGAGGGTGTTCCGGAGGGTCAACGCCCCCGTGGCCCGGTCCATGACCAGGCCTCGTGGTGGATCAGGACCTGATCAACCATGTTGTTACTGCTTGCCGCACGCAAGCAGTAAGAGCCTGGTTGGTCGGGAACTGACTTTAAGTGCCTGTCCAGTTCCCTCTTCAAGACAGCCTGACCTCAATTGTAGGCAAATTACTAGAGTCAATTATAGCTGATATTATTAGAAGCCATCTAGATAACCATAATTTGATTAATGATACCCAGCATGGATTCACGAGGGGCCGTTCCTGCCTATCTAATTTATTAACCTTCTTCAGTAAAGCTTTTGAGGCTGTTGATCACGATAAAGAATTCGATATTGTTTATTTAGACTTTAGTAAGGCTTTTGATAGAGTACCGCACCAGAGACTGTTAAAGAAAGTGGCAGCTCATGGCATTGGGGGAAAAGTGCTGTCATGGATCGAGTCATGGCTCACCAATAGGAAGCAGAGTGTGCATAAATGGGGTTAAATCCGAATGGGGACTTGTAACAAGTGGTGTTCCACGGGGATCAGTCTTAGGCCCATTGTTATTTATAATATATATCAATGACCTTGATGAGGAATTACTAGTGATATGAGCAAATTCGCCGACGACACGAAGATAGGTAGGATAATTGATTCAAACATAGATGTCATAGAACTTCAGGAAGATTTAGACAAACTTAATTCGTGGTCAGAAAAGTGGCAGATGCAGTTCAATGTAGATAAATGCAAGGTTCTGAAGCTCGGGAGTGTCCATAACCCAAGCACTTATAAGTTAAATAACGTAGAACTTAGCCATACAGATTGCGAGAAGGACTTGGGGGTGATGGTAAGCAGCAACCTTAAACCAAGACAGCAATGCCTAAGCGTACGTAATAAGGCAAATAGATTACTGGGATATATATCAAGAAGTGTTAGCAACAGAAGTCCAGAGGTTATATTACAGCTTTATACATCATTAGTAAGGCCTCACCTAGATTACGCAGCTCAGTTCTGGTCTCCATATTACAGAATGGACATAAATTCGTTAGAAAACATTCAGCGTAGAATGACTAAATTAATACATAGCATTAGAAATCTTCCTTACGAAGAAAGATTGAAGACCCTAAAATTACATTCACTTGTAAGACGTAGAATGAGGGGAGACATGATCGAGGTATACAAGTGGAAAATGGGTATTAACAAAGGGGATATAAATAAGGTCTTGAGGATATCTCTCCAAGAGAGAACCCGCAATAATGGATTCAAGTTAGATAAGTTTAGATTTAGAAAGGATATAGGAAAGTATTGGTTTGGAAATAGGGTAGTTGATGTGTGGAACAGTCTGCCTAGTAGGGTTATTGAAGCTAGGACCTTGGGTAGTTTCAAATTTAGGTTGGATAAATTCATGAGTGAGAGGGGTTGGATTTGAGTGGGACTCGCGCATGAGTGGGTAGAATTGTCAAAGCTTATTTCTTGGGTAGCATTGAAAATTGGGTTGAGCAAATATTCTGTTAGTGGGACGGATTGTGAAGGACCTGCCTAGTATGGGCCAACAGGCCTGCTGCAGTGTTCCTCCTTTCTTATGTTCTTATGTCTATGGGTAATACTTCTTATGTATGCTGGCAGGCAGTTGAACAGTCTTGGGCCCCTGACACTTAATGTGTTGTCTCTTAGCATACTCATGACTCCCCTGCTTTTCATTGGGGAGATATTTCACCACCTGCCGTGTCTTTGCTTTCGTAGGGAGTGATTTCCGTATACAGATTTGGAACTAGTCCCTCTAGGATTTTCCAAGTGTATATTATGTATGTTTCTCGCCAGTGTTCCAAGGAGTACAGGTCAAAGGACTTAAACCGTTCAAAGTAATTTAGGTGTTTTATTGTACTTATATGTGCAGTGGTCAAAAGCTCAGTGCCCCAAGGTACTGTCCTGGCACCTCTGCTGTTTCTCATCCCCATAGCAGACATAGATAAAAACACCCGTCACACTTTTGTATCATTTGCAGATGACACTAAAATAAGCATGAAACCTTCAGGAAGATATGAGCAGGGTTTTCCAGTGGGCAGTGGAGAACAACATGACGTTCAATTGTGATAGATAACAGCTGCTTAAGTATGGAAAGACTGAACTCAAAAGGAACACTATATATAAAACTCAAGAGAGTCCCCAAATAGAACGAAAGGAACACGTAAAAGACCTGGGAATAATTATGTCAGCTGACCTTTCTTTTAAGGAACATATTCAAAGATCACAACAGCCAGGAAGATGACGGGTGGGTATTGAGAACTTTCAAAACAAGGGAAATAATGCTAATGGTGACTCTCTTCAAATCGCTAATGCTCCCTCATTTAGAATATTGCTCGGTGCTGACGGCCCCGTTCAAAGCAGGAGAAATGTCAGAGCTGGAACAAATACAGATCATTTACGGCTCACATTGAGCCAGTAAAGCACCTAAATTACTGGGAACGCCTTCAAGTCTTGAACATGTACTCATTGGAGCGGAGGAGAGATACATGACAATATATACCTGGAAAGTACTCGAGGGCCTGGTCCCTGCACACTGCCATAACATACTGGAGTGAGAGATATGGGAGGTAGTGTAAAATAAACCCAGTGAGGAGCAGGGGTGCGGTGGGGACAATAAGGGAATACTGTATCAACATCCGGGGTCCCAGACTATTCAACATCTTACCAGAAGATATCAGAAACACTGCTGGAACAAGTGTAGAAGCCTTCAAGAGAAAAATGGACAAGTATCTTCACCAGGTGCCAGATCAACCAGGCTGTGTTTGATATGTGGGGCAGCGGGCCTCCAGCAGCAACAGCCTGGTTGACCAGGCAAGCACCAGACGAGCCTGGCCCATGGCCGGGCTCCGAGAGTAGTTAAACTCTCGAAACTCTTCAGAGGTATAAAGTGGAAGTTCTCTGTATATTCTCTAGGTCTACAATTTCGCCTGCCTTGAAAGGGGCCCTTAGTGTACAGCAATATTCCGGCCTAGAGAGAACAAGCGATTTGAAGATAATCATTGGCTTGGCATCCGTAATTTTGAAGGTTCTCATTATTCATTCTATCATTTTCCTAGCAAATGTGGTAGACACATTGTTGTGATCTTTGAAAGTGAGATCTTCTTGACATCACTCCCAGGTCCTTCACATTAGTTTTTCGCTCTGTTGTGTGGTTAGAATTTGTTATACTCCGATCCAGTTTTATTTCCTCTTTAGTTTTCCGTAGCGGAGTAATTGAAATTTGTCGTCATTGAACTTCATGTTTTCTGAGGCCCATTTAAAGACTTGTTTAATGTCCGTTTGGAGATCTGCAGTGTCCTCGATGGATGACACTGTCATGTAAATTCTGTTATCATCAGCAAAGGAGGACATTGTGCTGTGGATTATATCTGTCAGATACGAGGATTAGGAAAAGGGTGGGAACAGCTTTTCACTGTACCCGCCTCTGACTTTACTCTGTTTACTATTACTCTGTGTTCTATTTTTGAGGAAGTTATAGATCCATCTACCCACTTATGTTATTCCTTTATCGCGAATTTTGTGTTCTATTACACAATGATTGCACTTGTCGAAGACTTTAGCAAAGTCGTTGCATACTGCATCTGCATTTTGTTTGTTCTCGAGTGCATCTAAGACCATGTTACAGTGGTCCAGTAGTTGGGAGGCAGGAGCGACCTGCTCTAAACCCATGATGCCGTGGGTTGTGGAGTTGTTGGATATCCAACTGGTTGGCGATCTTGCTTCTTAGAACCCTTTCAAAGATTTTTATGATGTGGGATATTAGTGCTATCGGTTTGCACTTCTTTGCTTTACTGCCACCGTTGTGGAGTGGGGCTATATATGTTGTTTTTAGTGGCTATGTGATGACCCCTGTGTCTATGCTCCCTCTCCCTCCACGAGTCTGGGCCTGGGGCGGAGTGTATGGGCATGTCATTAATTGCTTTTTCAAGGTCCTCTTGTGTTAGGATTATATCATAAATTCTGGAATTAACCAAATTTTGAGTGTCATAAAAAATCATTTAGATTGTCGACCCTTAGTCTGATTAACGGCTCACTGAACCCTGAGTTATAATGGGACTTGAGTACTCGCTCATTTATTTGCTGTCATCTGCGTAAGTCCCATCTCGTCTAAGCAGGGACTCAATACTGGATGTGGTTTTTGCCCTAAATTTGGCGTAAACGAAATAAAATTTATATATATATATATATATATATATATATATATATATATATATATATATATATAATATATATATATAATATATATATATATATATATATATATATATATATATATATATATATATATATATATGTCGTGCCGATTAGGTAAAACTGGTCAATTAGCAAGAACTCATCTAAAATTAAGTCCTTTCTAAAATTTTCTCTTATACGTTTAAAGATATATTTTTTTCATTTATGTTAATGTAAGAATTTAGAATTTTGTACCAAGAGAAACTTTGAAAACCTACCTAACCTTATTACAACAAGCGCAATTTAATTTAGCCTAACCCAACTAAATATATTTTAGATACGTTAATATTAATTTAATAATAAACAAACACAATGAAATATATTTTTTCGTTATGTTCAGAATGATTTTGGCGAAATTATTGCATACACAAATTTTCACTTGTCTTATATGGCAAGGTGAGCGTTGCTATTTAAGCCAAAATCGCAAGTTTTACCTAATCGGCACGACATATATATATATATATATATATATATATCGAGCTTAAGCTTAAGTAATCATACACGAGCCAAGAAACACAGGAAGAACTTAAAGCCATAAATAAAACTGAACAATATATATATATATATATATATATATATATATATATATATATATTATATTATATATATATATATATAATCAGTTTTATTTATGGCTTTAAGTTCTTCCTGTGTTTCTTGGCTCGTGTATGATTACTTAAGCTTAAGCTCGATATTTCCAGTTTCTCTGGCCAGTGCCTCCTGCATTTAAGATAGACTGGCCCTTTTGAGCAGCTCTTGTGATTCCTCGCCTTCGCCTGTAGAGAGAATGCCTTGAGCATATCTCTAGTGTCACAGAGTTAATTCTTTCCAGATAAAGGTTAGGATCCGTGTTGTTTAGGAAGTTAATTTGATCCAACTGTAAGTTTCTGTTATTGAAGTTGAATTTTGTGAAGGCACCCTTATAACTGATCTCATTTTGCTCGGATCACCACATAATCGAAGTGCATGTCTGTACTTCGATTATGTTGTGATCCGAGTGTATTGTCTTTGTTATATTTCGTACTAGGTCATCATATATTAGTGAAGATAAGGTCAGGTGTATTCTCCAGTCTTGTTGACTCCACTACTTGCTGGCTTAAGATATTTAATGGCTCGTGCGTGTGTGTGTACTCACCTATTTGTGGTTGCAGGGGTCGAGACATAGCTCCCGGCCCCGCCTCTTCACTGATCGCTACTAGGTCCTCTCTCCCTGCTCCATGAGCTTTATCATACCTCGTCTTAAAACTATATATGGTTCCTGCCTCCACTACGTCACTTGCCAGACAATTCCACTTCCTGACAACTCTGAAGAAATACTTCCTAACATCTCTGACTCATCTGAGTCTTCAACTTTCAATTATGTCCAATTGTTTCTGTGTCCCGTCTCTGGAGCATCCTGTCTCTGTCCACCTTGTCAGTTCCTCGCAGTATTTTGTATGTTATCATGTCTCTCCTAACCCTCCTGTCCTCCAGTGTCGTCAGGCCGATTTCGTATCTACCAGAAACCCAACCACCAGAAACCCAACCACCCGAATACCACCCGAATCACACCCACCAACTAATATGGGAAATATAACTAACCTTGTTGCAAACTTTTGCACTTTGTCTAATTTCTTGACGTGCTTGACCAGGTGTGGGTTCCAAATTGGTGCTGCATACTTCAGTATGGGCCTGACGTACATGGGTTGGTGTTGGGGTAGAGTTTGTGAGGGGGGGGGTCTTAAATCACCCAGTAACGAGATATTTGGGACTGGGTTTGGAAGATTTTCCCAGACAGTAGTCAGTTTTCAAGAGCTGTTCCTTGAATTGTTGGAAGTTGTATCTGGTGGCTTGTATACAACCACAATGACAAGGTTTTGGTTTTCAATCTTTACTTCCAAAACTTCAATTACATCATTCGTGTTTAATAATTCAGAGGAAATGAGCGACTGTGACATACAGGCCAACCCTTTATTTCCCTTCCCCCGTCCCCCTTTTTGCCTGTTCTTTCTGTCGCATTTGAATAAGTCGTAACTTGGGATCCATATTTCGTTGACTGAGTGATCATTTGTGTGGGTCTCTGAAAGCCCCAAACATTGCTTTTGACTCTGTGAGCAGTCCGCTAATGAAAGGTATTTTGTCTGTTGATTGCTTTAGACCCTCTATATTTGCAAATACAAATGTTGTCGTTGCATAGCAAGTCTAAATATTTAAAAAACAAGCACGAGTTCCTCCTGAAAGCTTGTAATGGTAAAACTTTTTCATAAATAAAAGTAAATGTCAAGAATACATGTAAATATGTAACGTGGAGCCTTACAATGCAAGAGATTGAGATTGGGTTTGCCAGGATATATACTGTTACTTTCCTATTTTTTTGTGCTTGTGTTATAATTAATAAGAATGTCTTGATCAGGTAGGCTGTTGCAAGCCGCAAGCACAAAGAGTGATGCAAATTTGGTTGATCAGGCACCTTCTGCAGGAACTTACTTGGTTTCCTTCACATGTTTTCCACTGTTTCTGCAGCATTTCTTACATCTAGGGCATGAAGTTAGTCTTGGGCAGTGGATGTTGACCGTGTTCTCTTAACGTATGGTACCCTTGTTTTTCATTCTATATTTTATACTGTCTTTTTCACTCGTAGTAAATTTAGTTTCCATATTAGAGTCTGCCTTGTTCTTCCATGTATAGGTCGAGAACTGTGAAAGTACATGTTTGGAACTAATGTATCCTTATAAGGTGCTCGTATCTTGGCTCATAACACAAGGACTCGGGTGCTATCCCGTGGCAGTATAAACGTTTGGAAAAGTCCCTTTAAACTTCTCGAGTAAAAATGTATCTGGGTACTAGCACTGTTGTGGGCAGCATCCTGGGCAGTGATAGTATACCTTAGGTAGGTCTGTGTTTAAAAAAAAAATACGAGAGGTAGGATAAAACCTTTCATATAAATCAACGGTGTAGAAAATAATTGACCTCGTGAAGTTGGTTACAGAAATGTTGCACACTTACTTGCAGAGTAGAGAGAACCTGAAAACAGTCTTCAGTACATTATAGTGGTATTTTAAACCACTTATAGTAATAATACACTTAATTAACGTAAAGTAACGGTAAGGTGGTAAAGTCGGGTAATGTTATATTTAGCCAGAAAGTGAGTGTGGGAACACCTGCAATTATGACACAGGTGCTCTCTAAAACACCTGCTGTTGAGCTTACTCACCTCTGACTAGGAGGAGGGAACTACCTCTTCACCACACTCCCTCCCCCATCATCCCTTCCAACCATCTTCCCTTCCCCCTTACCCCTCCCTCCCTTTCATTCTACCTTACTACATTTTTTCATATTCCGTCTTCTCTTACCCTTCGTCGTCTTCACCTCCGTCTTTCACCGCCCCACTTCATTCATCTTCCTCGTCTTTACCTCCCCCTCCTCCCTCCTCCCTCCCCCTGTTACCCCTCTTAAAGTATTATACTTTATGATATAGTTTATTTAAAATGTAGTTAAAAGCCTCAAGTTTCATATAACCACTTGATTGCAATGACCCTCGTGAGTACATGTTGCACACGAGTCAGTCGAGGAGTGATAGATGACCTTGTACTATCATCCATAACAAGGAGTGGTGCAGGCTCAGTCCTCCGTCAGCTAAGTGCAAGATACACTTGACAAGAGATGCCAAGCCAATGATGATCCTTTTTAAATCACTTGTTCTCTCTAGGCTGGAATACTGCTGTACATTAACATCCCCATTCAAGGCAGGTGACATTGCAGATCTAGAGAATGTACAGAGAACCTTTACTTCACGTATTAGTTCCATCAAACACCTTAACTACTGGGAACGCCTGGAAGCACTTGACTTGTACTCTCTGGAGCGCAGGCGAGAGATGTATCATAATCTACACCTGGAAGATCCTGGAGGGACTGGTCCCTAATCTGCACACATAAATCACTCCCTACGAAAGCAAAAGAAATGGCAGGCGATGCAACATACCCTCAGTGAGAAGTAGGGGCGCCACGAAGTACACGAAGAGAAAACACAGTAAGTGTCCGGGGCCCAAGACTGTTCAACAGCCTCCCACCAGCCATAAAGGGAATTACCAATAGACCCCTGGTTGTCTTCAAGAGGGAGCTGGACAGATACCTAAAGTCAGTGCCAGATCAGCCGGGCTGTGGTTCGTACGTTGGACTACGTGCGGCCTGCAGTAACAGCCTCATTGATCAGGCCCTGATCCACCAGGAGGCCTGGTCATGGACCGGGCCGCGGAGGCGTTGATCCCCGGAATGCCCTCCAGGTAGGCCTAACATGCCACTGAAGGAGCCAGGGTGAGACTGGATACGAGGGCATATGTTTTAGTACAATATCCTAATAATGGTGTTGGCAATATTAACATAAATGAAGCCATCTACAACTGATATTGAAGGTTCAGTGACATAACAGGTTCAACCAGCACAAGTACAAGCTCAAGATATATACAACTAGTTGTTGATAGATGGCTCAGTTGTGCTCATTTCTCTCACCTTGCTGCTCATGCTTTCTGCTCCTGTTCCTTCTTTTGTTCAGTGTTAAGTAATAGTTTCTCTCTGCTTGGTTCATTGTGCTCGTCACAGTTTGCTGATAGGGTTAAGTCAATTAATATAATATTTACTCTCTTAGTACACCCTCACACTTCTTATTTAGTGCCCCGCACATTTCTTCTTTAATTAAATTTATATCATATTTCCTCTAAAACATTTTACATTTTTGAATTGACGCAATTTATTCTTTTCATACTTCCTTATCTAAACAGTCTATTGTAGACCTGCATCATTTTCTTTTTTAAATCATTATGTTTCCTCAGCCAAGTGGTATCTCGCCACACAAGATCTATAATAAAACAGTATTCTTTATGTTTAATGTTATTGTATTAGCTTCCTTGAGGTTGCTCACTCCCCAGACGACCTGTGGCTCTGAGGTCAGAGTGGCAGCTTCAACTTATGACAACATTCAAAGTCAGTTGCAATTATAGTTCCAGTTATTCTTCTAGATTTTGTTAGAATTATAATTACTTTATCAACAAAAATAACAGATTACATTTAGTTATTTTATATTTTGTATTAAATTATTTACTTTATTTACCTCGTATTCGAGATAATCATTTTATTTCATTTTTTATATTTAAATGGAAATACTTTAACAATTCACAAAAATACCATTAATTACATTTTCAGTCAGAGCCAAACTGATGTGCATAATATTTGCTACACTGAATCCTCCCAAGATCCAGCAATATTACAAATAAAGCTACGTTTCTCATAATCTGTGTTGGATCCAAGACATAATGTTTAATATTTACATTCATTACAGTTTCAACAAGGAAACTCCGTCTCTAATCTGAACAAAGTTAAAAGAATTGTTGCAGTGAATTGTTCAGAACGTTGTAAATGAGTCGTTTAACAACGTGTAAAATAATGAAAATATTGACCTTAATGACAAACAACTCAAGTTAATCACTTTCACATATTACAGTTTAGTAAGATTCAATCATGGAGCGTACCAGTAAAGTTCCGGGTTACTTAGTCAGGAGAAGTTCACAGATGATTGCACTTCCTAGCTGCGCACTACTGAGAGAACAAAAAAATCCTTTGTAAATGTGCAACCGAATGGGGCATGTTTCCTTGCACCTGTTGTCCCTGTTCACCTAGCAGTAAGTAGGTAACTGGGTGTTAGTCGACTGGTTTGGGTCGCATCCTGGAGGGTGGCAGTATACCTTAGATAGGGCTGGGCTTTGAAATGAGCTGAGGTAGAATAACAACTCTTAGCCTGTAAAATTGATGTGCAAAAAAAAATATTGGCTCTTCAGTGGATATTTTTTATTTCGCTCCAGATGAAGAGAGCATGAACGAAGAAAGGCGGGGGCTCAGTTTTATGATGTAATTTAGGTAGGTATAATCTTGAAAAGTTGATTACAATTAATCCAAACCTGTTGACTACCTAGGCCCCAGGGCATAGCAGCAGCATCAACAGCTCTCACTACAGACACACCACCACTACCTTCACAACGAAACAACCACAACAACTACAACACCACCACAAAACAACCCAACAATAAAACAGCACAACAACAGCACCACAACACCAAAAAAGGACACTCAAACTACTAAGTCATTTCTCATTTATCCCACAATTCGATGAAAATTTCGACAACGTTTTGGTCTGTCCAGGATCATTATAAAGTCTTGAATATGTATTGGTAAAGGACGGACCGAAACTTCATCTGAACTCGTTTCTATTTCAAATTGTGGTTTAGTTAATTGATGGAGCTAGGACATTGTGACTTGTGGTTATGGGAGTCACTTTTGTTTCCTCAGTAACCATCACCGCTATCCCCTCTCAATGACCTTTTCATAAATAGAAGAATGAAATTCTTTCCATATTAAGTATCCATGTAGGTTTTTTAATGCTGGATCACTGTAATTCTCTTAGCTTGTTGACGACATCAGTGGGGCTCGAGGGAGTGGAGGGCGAAGAGAGCAAACAGCCTTCTGTACCACCTCACTTTAAGACGAGGCAGAGGTACCAATAGCTAGAGTAGGAAACCATTTGGAGTCTAGCACTCCTACCTCCGAAATATAGATTAATTTATGCAGAATTGTGGTGCTGTTGATGGAAGGGGAAGGGTTCCTTGGTAAAGGGCTCTTGATCCATGAAGTTGGAGTTACTATCCACTTGGGTTTTGCGCTTCCTCATGAGTATAAGTATGTAGAGATATCGTTCACTTCATGGAGTTCCATTGGTTTAATACTTTAGATTTCAAAGCGTCTTTTTAATTGCAACGGTGTGTACAGGCACTTGATAAAACTCTACCCAGAGCGAAATATACTCTATAACGATGTTTGCTCTGCATAAAGTGTGTGTGTACTCACCTATTTGTGGTTGCAGAGGTCGATTCATAGCTCCTGGCCCCGCCTCTTCACTGATTGCTACTAGGTCCTCTCTCTCCCAGCTCCATGAGCTTTATCAAACCTCGTCTTAAAACTATGTATGGTTCCTGCCTCCACTACGTCACTTTCTAGGCTGTTCCACTTCCTGACAACTCTATGACTGAAGAAATGCTTCCTAACATCCCTTTGACTCATAGGAGTCTTCAACTTCCAATTGTTTCTGTGTCCCCTCTCTGGAACATCTTGTCTCTGTCCACCTTATCTATTCCTCGCAGTATTTTATATGTCGCTATCATGTCTCCCCTAACCCTCCTTTCCTCTAGTGTCGTCACGCCGATTTCCCTTAACCTTTTTACGTAGGACAATCCCCTTAGCTCTGGGACTAGTCTTGTTGCACACCTTTGCACTTTCTCTAATTTCTTGACGTGCTTGACCAGGTGTGGGTTCCAAACTGGTGCTGCATACTCCAGTATGGGCCTGATGTATATGGTGTACAGTTTCTTGAACGATTCCTTAATGAGGTTTGGAACGCTATTTTAGGTTTGCCAGCCGCCCGATGCTGCAGTAGTTATCTGATTGATTGTGCCTCAGGAGATGTGCTCGGTATTATACTCACCCAAGATCTTTTCCTTGAGTGAGGTTTGCAGTCTTTGGCCACCTAGACTATACTCTGTCTGCGGTCTTCTTTGCCCTTCCCGATCTTCATGACTTTGCATTTGGTAGGGTTAAATTCAAGGAGCTATTTACTAGACCAGGCTTGTAGCCTGTCCAGGTCTCTTTGTAGTCCTGCCTGATCCTCGACTGATTTGATTCTTCTCATTAACTTCACATCATCTGCAAACAGGGACACTTCTGAGTCTATCCCTTCCGTTATGTCATTCACATATACCAAAAACAGTACAGGTCCTAGGACTGACCCTTGTGGAACTCCACTCGTCACAGGTGCCCACTCTGACACCTCGTCACGTACCATGACTCGTTGTTGCCTCCCTGTCAGATATTCTCTGATCCATTGCAGTGCTTTTCCTGTTACGTGTGCCTGATCCTCTAGCTTTTGCATTAACCTCTTGTGAGGAACTGTGTCGAACGCCTTCTTGCAGTCCAAAAATGCAGTCTATCCACCCCTCTCTCGTGTCTTACTTCTGTTACCTTGTCATAAAACTCCAGTAGGTTTGTGACACAGGATTTTCCTTCCTGAAACCGTGCTGGTTGTCGTTTATAGCTTGTGTCTTTCTAGGTGCTCCACCACTCTCCTCCTGATGATCTTCTCCATGACTTTGCATACTATACACGTCAGTGACACAGGTCTGTAGTTTAATGCCTCGTGTCTGTCTCCTTTCTTAAAAATTGGGACTACATTTGCCATCTTCCACGCCTCAGGTAGTTGCCCAGTTTCAATGGATGTGTTTAAGATTGTGTTAGTGGCACAAACAACATCTCTGCTCCCTCTCTAAGGACCCACGGAGAAATGTTGTCCGGTCCCACCGCTTTTGAGGTATCGAGTTCACATAGCAGCTTCTTCACCTCCTCCTCGGTTGTGTGTATTTCATCCAGCACTTGTTGGTATACCTCCCTATTCTTAATTCCTGGAGTCCTTCCTGTTTCCTGTGTAAATACTTCTTTAAATCTCATGTTGAGCTCCTCACATACCTCTTGGTCGTTTCTTGTGAACTCCCCACCTTCCTTTCTCAGCCTGATTACCTGGTCCTTGACTGTTGTTTTCCTCCTGATATGGCTATACAACAGCTTCGGGTCAGACTTGACTTTTGATGCTATATCATTTTCATATTGTCGCTGAGCCTCCCTTCTTACCTGTGCATATTCGTTTCTGGCTCTTCGGCTAATCTCTCTATTTTCCTGGGTCCTTTGTCTTCTGTACTTTTTCCATTCTCTATTACACTTACTTTTTGCCTCCCTACACCTCTGGGTGAACCAAGGACTCGTTCTGGTCTTCCCATTACTTCTGTTTCCCTTGGGGACAAACCTCTCTGCCTCTTTGCATTTGGTTGTCACATATTCCATCATTTCTTTTACTGGTTTTCCTGCCAATTCTCTCTCCCACTGAACGTCTTGTAGGAAGTTCTCATGCCTGTGTAGTCCCCCCTTTTGTAGTTTCGTTTCTCCCTTCCTATTCCTGCTCCCCTCTCCACTTGTGTGTGTGTTTGTTTGTGTGTACACACGTGTGAGTTAGTAAGTTTACAATATCAAAGGTACGTAATACCCCCAAGTTGATGAATAAGACACTTGTGCAACACCTGATCATCTTTATTGCAGGAACGTTTCACCTGTGCAGC
>WNWK01004701.1:35000-37500 GCA_009830355.1 Cherax destructor
TACACACTACACACCCTACACACTACACACCCTACACACACTACACACTACACATCACACACACCCTACACTACCCTCACACACTCACACCTACACACTACACACCTACACACACTACACACCTACACACTACACACCCTACACTACTACACACCCTACTACACTCCACACCTGACACCTTACACTCCTCTACACATCTACACCACCTCACACTACACATACGACACACACCTCGCACACATACGCACCAGCTCACACATACTGCACCCTACACACACACATCTGACACCCTCACTAACACGCACACAACTCCACGTACACATACTGGACCCTCATACACACGACACTCACTACACATCTGACACCACTCCACTAACATACGACACCTACACTCTACACAACTGCACACCACACTCCACTACACAATACTGCACACCCTACACTACACAATACTGCACACCCACACTCACTGTGCCACCACACCACTAAAAGCCCACACCTCATATTGCCAACACCATCATGACACCACTCCACAACACCACTCCACAGCCTGCCAACTCCACACCTCAACTACATGCCCTCACCCACACATACTGCAACTACCCACGTCGTACACTCTACTGAACTACACTACACACTCTCTACACTCTATCTGACACAACACCTCCACCAAAAAGGCGTGAGAGCTCGTGGTGGTGCACGGTACAGGTGTGGGGAGCGTCGTGGTGGCACACGGGTACAGGTGTGGGAGCGTCGTGGTGGACACGGGTACAGGTGTGGGAGCGTCGTGGTGGTGCACGGTACAGGTGTGGGGAGCGTCGTGGTGGTGCACGGGTACAGGTGTGGGGAGCGTCGTGGTGGCACACGGGTACAGGTGTGGGGAGCGTCGTGGTGGTACACGGGTACAGGTGTGGGAAGCGTCGTGGTGGTGCATGGGTACAGGTGTTGGGAGCGTCGTGGTGGTGCACGGGTACAGGTGTTGGGAGCGTCGTGGTGGTGCATGGGTACAGGTGTGGGAGCGTCGTGGTGGTCACGGGTACAGGTGTGGGAGCGTCGTGGTGGTGCACGGGTACAGGTGTGGGAGCGTCGTGGTGGTACACGGGTACAGGTGTTGGGAGCGTCGTGGTGGTGCACGGGTACAGGTGTGGGGAGCGTCGTGGTGGTGCACGGGTACAGGTGTTGGGAGCGTCGTGGTGGTGCACGGGTACAGGTGTGGGAGCGTCGTGGTGGTGCACGGGTACAGGTGTGGGAGCGTCGTGGTGGTGCACGGGTACAGGTGTGGGAGCGTCGTGGTGGTGCACGGGTACAGGTGTTGGGAGCGTGTGGTGGTCACGGGTACAGGTGTGGGGAGCGTCGTGGTGGTGCACGGGTACAGGTGTGGGGGCGTCGTGGTGGTGCACGGGTACAGGTGTGGGAGCGTCGTGGTGGTCACGGGTACAGGTGTGGGGAGCTGTGGTGGTACACGGGTACAGGTGTGGGAGCGTGGTGGTGGTGCACGGGTACAGGTGTGGGAGCGTCGTGGTGGTGCACGGGTACAGGTGTGGGGAGCGTCGTGGTGGTACACGGGTACAGGTGTTGGGAGCGTCGTGGTGGTACACGGGTACAGGTGTTGGGAGCGTCGTGGTGGTACACGGGTACAGGTGTTGGGAGCGTCGTGGTGGTGCATGGGTACAGGTGTGGGGAGCGTCGTGGTGGTGCATGGGTACAGGTGTGGGGAGCGTCGTGGTGGTACACGGGTACAGGTGTTGGGAGCGTGGTGGTGGTACACGGGTACAGGTGTTGGGAGCGTCGTGGTGGTGCACGGGTACAGGTGTGGGGAGCGTCGTGGTGGTGCACGGGTACAGGTGTGGGGAGCGTCGTGGTGGTGCACGGGTACAGGTGTGGGGAGCGTCGTGGTGGTGCATGGGTACAGTTGTGGGGAGCGTCGTGGTGGTGCACGGGTACAGGTGTGGGAGCGTGGTGGTGGTGCATGGGTACAGGTGTTGGGAGCGTCGTGGTGGTGCACGGGTATAGGTGTGGGAGCGTCGTGGTGGTGCACGGGTACAGGTGGGGAGCGTCGTGGTGGTACACGGGTACAGGTGTTGGAAGCGTCGTGGTGGTGCATGGGTACAGTTATGGGGAGCGTCGTGGTGGTGCACGGGTACAGGTGTGGGGAGCGTCGTGGTGGTACACGGGTACAGGTGTGGGGAGCGTGGTGGTGGTGCATGGGTACAGTTGTGGGGAGCGTCGTGGTGGTGCACGGGTACAGGTGTGGGGAGCGTGGTGGTGGTACATGGGTACAGGTGTGGGGAGCGTCGTGGTGGTGCACTGGTACAGGTGTGGGGAGCGTGGTGATGGTGCATGGGTACAGGTGTTGGGAGCGTCGTGGTGGTGCACGGGTACAGGTGTGGGGAGCGTCGTGGTGGTGCACTGGTACAGGTGTGGGGAGCGTGGTGATGGTGCATGGGTACAGGTGTTGGGAGCGTCGTGGTGGTGCACGGGCACTAGTGGTTATCTGGTA
>WNWK01004701.1:42500-134403 GCA_009830355.1 Cherax destructor
AGAACCTAAAAAAAAAACCTTCCCCACTCCTCCCTTCCCCCACTCCTCCCTTCCCCCACTCCTCCCTTCCCCCACTCCTCCCTTCCCCCACTCCTCCCTTCCCCCACTCCTCCCTTCCCCCACTCCTCCCTTCCCTGCCCCATCCTTCCAGTCCTTCCTACGCTGTATAATCCTAGTGGGTTTAGCGCTTCTTTTTTATTATAATTTGGCTTGAGGGTGACTGATAGCGTCAAAATAACTTCAGCTATAATTCTGTTGCTTCCCGTGTTTGACTGAAGAAGCCTGTCGTGCCGGCGAATAGTTTCGCAAGTATTGCAGATGTGTCTTATTCATCAACTTGTCGGTATTGTGTACCATCAATAATGTGTTGTCAGGTGTTGTGGACTACATAACTTAATAGCTTTGTCCAGGTTAGTGTTACTGGCAACACTTCCCTAACACTGCCACCCGTCTGCGGTGGTGGGATAGTAATAGCAACTTAAGCGCTACTCGAACACCTTTTAAAACTGGGGTAGCTACTGAACCCATAGAGGATTGGATAAAATATTTTTATTTTAAGTCTGCTAGCTCTGCCTGGCAGATTATAGTGCATCACAGGATAGCCACACAAAGGAGATGTATCAAATAGCATGATGGCGGCCCCGCTAGATGATGAGTGGCTATACTCTACTTTATACCCAACTTAAGAAAAAATTGAGATGAAAACTAGACGTTTCGGGCCGTAATAGGTCATCAAATGGCAGGACGGATTGAAATTTCTAGTTTTCATTTAAAATTTGTAGGTTAGTTTTGAGTTACAGGAGCCACGGTATTGTAATTTTTCCTTCTTAAGCAATAGTTGGCTATGAAATGGGTGTTTAAAAGAAAATGTGTGTCCACACACCCTGTCCCTAATAAATCATTAGTGCAGATTGTATGTGTTAAGATGAGAGGTGGCGTGCAGGAGGACGTGAGAAGACCAGGGTAGTGCATGATGTATTCTCTGGGTGGGACGTGAGAAGACCAGGGTAGTGCATGATGTATTCTCCGGGTGGGACGTGAGAAGACCAGGGTAGTGCATGATGTATTCTCCGGGTGGGACGTGAGAAGACCAGGGTAGTGCATGATGTATTCTCCGGGTGGGACCCATGTGAAGCCCCACGCGTGAGATGAATGTCTCACTCTTCACTGAGTTTCTTAACGCAACCGCCACCACCACTACTTGGCTTCACTCTCGTATCTGTCCATATTAAATGTAACTTAGAGAATGCATCATCGTTATTAAAAAGAAAGCTTAAAGAGTACGCCAAGAGTGTATTCCAGCGTCTCAAAGTTTTGCGTGATTGGAGAGAATTTATCTTAAATGATTATTACTATTCCTTAGACAAGTATGCACTCATCAAGTCAGGTATATACTCATAAGTATTCTCATCCCATTATACTCGCTTAGTTGTATTTACAGGGATACGTGAAGGATATTTTCGGGGTGCTGGTCTCAGAGTCTTGGGCCTCTTACACTTATTGTCCATCTCTTTAGTGTACTCACGGTACTTCCGCTTTTCGTTCAGGGTGATTTGCATATTTTGCCGAGTATTTTACATAAGGAGTAATTTGTGTGTGCAGATTTGGAACCAATCCGTCTACGATTTTCCAGCTGTTAATTGTTTTATCTTGCCTGCGTCCCAAGGAATAGTCAAAAGGGACGTAAAACATTCCCCGCAATTTAGGTGCAGTGAAGGTTCTCTGCACATTCTCTAGGTTTGCCTACCTTAATAGGGGCTGTTATACTCCATGTTTTTATTTCCTCATTTTTTCCATAACGGAGTAGCTGAAATCTGTCCACATTGAGCATGGTATTGTTTTCTGTGGACTTGGATGCCACTCATGCAAATTCTAGTTTTGCCTGCAGAGTATGCCAGGGTGCTAGGTACCATGGTTTATGTCAGATATGAGGATGAGGAGAAGGATGAGGCCAATACTGTTCCTCGGGGAAACACAGCGTGTCATGATGGCAGCCGCTAATTTGACTCTGTTTACTATTTCTCTTTGCAATTTATTTGTTAGAAAGTTAACCCATCTGCTCGCTCGTGCTGTACTCACATCCAAATTGCATGATATTGCATTTGTTTGGAATGAACCCGAGAAGCCACCTGTTTGAGCACATCAACAGTTTGTTGGTATCACTGGAGTTTCATTGTCCTCTCTTGTTTTTATTCTTCGCCTTAGTTTTATATCGTCAACAAACTGACACGAAGAATTCAATCACCTCCGGTCCTAAAGCTGATCCTTGCTGAACCCCATTTGTTACTCTCGCCCATTCTGATGTCTCATCCCCTACTGTTACTGTTATCTGTCAGGCTTTCCTTGACGAACTAGAACACTGCTTTTTAACCCTGTCTCCTCTCCTAATTTCTGGAATAAACTATCGAGCCCTACTGTATCAGATGCTCTTTTTATAGTACAAGAAAATGCAGCTTACTCGTTTTATTTCTGTGATTGTCATAGATATCCAGCAAATATGCAAGACAGGATTTTCCATCTATAAGATAGTGCTGTTCTTTTTTTCAATTTTATGGCGCCTGTCTTTATTGAAAAGACTGGGTGAATACTTTTGCTGTTAGGTCTTTATTTTGCGCGCCTTGTCTCAGCATCTATTGAGATATTTTGTCTGGTTCCAGTGTTTTGATTACGTATCGCTATACTGAGCTTGGTCACCCCAGCCAGCCAAGTCACCCCTGGCCCTACTCTGGGTCATCCCAGGGTTACTAGTCTGCCCGGTTGAAAGCACTGCTCTAAAAGACATAAAATCATTGTTTTTAAGGCTTGTGACCAGTCACCCATTTGACTGTTAGTAACAGTAAAATACCGAGTTATCGTCGCACCTTTAAAGTACAAAATATGATTACAAGGACGCGCATTCCTTGTTAGCCCATATTTTTTACCAAGTTGAAGACAAGCGCTTGTTTAATACTGTCAAGCTTAAATTACAATACATTATAACTATATTCTCTCACTTGTTTTTCTTGTTTTACTCGCATTTTTGGTCCTAGTATTTTTTCATAACTTTTTATCAACAACTAACTTGCGTTCTGCGCATCCTGGTGTGAAATAAAAAGTGGAGGTGCATCAGGTCATTTCCCTGCCAGTGGAGATGATGAACTGGGATGATAGCAGTGGGGTTAATATGTCTAGTATAGACATATGTGGTGCTAGTTGTGAATGACTATGGTGCTAGTTGTGAATTATGGTGCTAGTTGTGAATAACTATGGTGCTAGCAGTGAATAACTATGGTGCTAGTTGTGAATATGGTGCTAGTTACGAATAACTATGATAGTTGTAAATATGGTGTTGTGAATAACTATGGTGCTATTTATGAATAACTATGGTGCTAGTTGTGAATAACTATGGTGCTAGTTGTGAATAACTATGGTGCTAGTTGTGAATAACTATGGTGCTAGTTGTGAATAACTATGGTGCTATTTGTGAATAACTATGGTGCTAGTTATGAATAACTATTATGGTAGTTGTCAATAACTATGGTGGTAGTTGTCAAAGTGTAGTGAACACTTGTTAATGGCCAATAATAACTATGTGTAGTTGTATAAGTGTAGTAACACTGTTAATGGTCAATAATAGTAGTAGTTGTCAATGAAGTGTAGTGAACACTTGTTAATGGCCAATAATAACTATGGTAGTAGTTGTCAGTGAAGTGTAGTGAACACTTGTTAATGGTCAATAATAACTATGGTAGTAGTTGTCAGTGAAGTGTAGTGAACACTTGTTAATGGTCAATAATAACTATGGTAGTAGTTGTCAGTGAAGTGTAGTGAACACTTGTTAATGGTCAATAATAAAGTGTAGTGTCAGTTATTATTGACCTTACGGTGTGTATGTTGTAGTGGTGGTGGTAGTAGCTGTAGTAGTAGTAGTGGTGGTGGTAGTTGTGGTATTAGTAGTTTAGCGGTGGTAGTAGTAATGGTTGTAGTAGTAGTAGTTGTGGTTGTAGTAGTAGTTGTAGCAGTACTAGTAGTGATAGTAGTAGTTGTACTAGTGGTAGTTGTGGTAGTTGTGGTGGTGGTAGTAGCAGATGATCTTGGAGGAGACTGCTAATGTCTTCCTCGTGTCTTGGGTTAATAACTCATTGTACTCATGTTTCTTTATTAGATAACAAACCTACGTCAGCTACTGGTGCTGAGGTTATGATGTTGTGAATCATGACAGGTGTTGTGCAGTAGTGACTCATGACAGGTGTTGTGCAGTAGTGACTCATGACAGGTGTTGTGCAGTAGTGACTCATGACAGGTGTGTTATGCTGTTCAGTAGTGACTCATGACAGGTGTGTTATGCTGTGCAGTAGTCACTCATGACAGGTGTTGTGCAGTAGTGACTCATGACAGGTGTGTTATGCTGTGCAGTAGTCTCATGACAGGTGTGTTATGCTGTGCAGTAGTCTCTCATGACAGGTGTGCAATGCTGTGCAGTAGTCTCTCATGACAGGTGTTGAGTTGCGACTGTACAATATGTGCCAGTGATAGAACAGACACCTTGTGTGCGTCGTGTACACTCAGGCTTGCCTGCGCGCAAAGTTAGCCTCTGAAATTATTAGCTTTTTAACGTTAACCTGAGTAAATCTGGAGGATGTAGATGACGCAACACCTGCCACAACGTTTCCTCCTGTTAATGTGTTTCACACTACCTTGTTCCAGGGATCATCGCCCCTGCTGTTCCGTCTGAGAGAAGTGACAGGGAGAGGAATGGGAGGGGGGGGGGTTGAAAAAGAACGGGTTCAGAGGCAAGGTAGTGTGTAGGTTGAAGAGGATTTTTATTTTAATTAGGAAGATTGGCTACATCAGCATATTGCTGTTACCCAGTTCCACATAAGTTACATAGTGGAAACAGAAGCTAGCTATATTTGCCTCTCATATTGCATCACGCAGATTGAATGTCATACGTAAAGTGAAGAAGTTTGTTAGCCTAAGTCGAGAGACTTTTAGTGCAGTAAGTTTTTCCACTAAGTGGTCAGCAGCTTTCAATATTTTATTATATCTTTATTAACTACAAGTACATGTACAAGGTATACAGGCCTAGCTGACATCAATGATATACTACTATATAGAAAGCCTCTTGTTATGCAGGGCATTTCGGGCAAATTAGGTCAGTTTTGTCCCAGGATGCAACCCACACCAGTCGACTAACACCCAGGTACCCATTTTACTCATGGGTGAACATAGACAACCGGTGTAAGGAAACACTTACGATGTTTCCACCCCTTCGCCTGGAATCGAACCTGGACCCTCACCGTGTGAAGCGAGAGCTTTTGCCACCAGGCCACGGGGCACCTCTGTATGTTTTCGTTCCAGCAAAGCTTGAGTTTGGGAGTGAGGAAGCTGGTGTGGAGGAAGTGTTGGAGGGAGAGAGGGCAAGGTGGAAGACGGATATAAGTAGACCCTACGACCTTTATCAGACGAGGAAGGGAAGAGGGGTGTGAGGGAGGGAGTGAGGGGTGGGTTGTCTAGAGGTTGCTAGTAGTGTTGCTTCCCCTCCTCCCTCCTGTGTAGTGTCCTGGTCACAGCCTCACCTCCCATGCTCCTGCCCCCTCAACCCCTCTAGGGCCACACATGTGTACCGCTTCCACACGCTCACACAGCCTCCACAGGCTCGCACCTCCTTCACACTGCCTCCACACGCCCACACAGCCTCCACACATCAACCTAGTAACGTTTTTCAAATGTGTACTCAACCCACAAGATCTAGTGGCTAAGTGAAAATATATGGAATAAAATACTGAAAATTTGAGCTTTAGTAGTGTAAATTCGTGTTGGATAAATGGTAATTGTTGATCCCATATGGTGCAGTGCTTACGTCATCAGTCATCCACTGTGCAAACTAAACGCAGATCATATCTCACCACGGTGAGCTTCATTTCGCTCTACTTGGAGTTAGATTGTTTACACGATATACTAGATATACATTTGGTAGAGGCGCAGGTGAATTTAAGGTGGTGGGATGGGAATGGAGGTGGTGAGATGATGACGTGAGGAGTGTGGGTCGATGTGCCAGCTTACGGCCCACCCTTGGCCTTTTCTTGCACCAACTGAAAAATAAATTATTTATTACACTCTGCGAAATAACTTGTCATTGGATCTCAAAAGTTTTCTTGTTAACGTGTAATATGATGTAGTTATATGCATTATTTTAGTTTTGCACAGTATAATTTGAGGTGTACCTGAACATAGGCGAGAATAGTGACGCAGGAGCGAGAATAGTGACGCAGGAGCAGCGATGGTGAATATTGATTTAAGACTCAAGTTACTAAAAGAGGAGAGTGCAGCTTGGCTTAATAATTTATAACATTGTAGGATAAGGCACTGCTTCAAATACTAGTATCGTGTATCTTCCATGTAAACATTGAATTTCATACATTTAGTTTTACTCAGTTATTTAAGACTCGAATTTGCGAGAAGCTTGCCAAGATTGAGTGAGATACACAGCATCAAACACTGACTCGCAGGTTCTCTCTCCTCATCTTAAACCTAATACACACACATCGACTGATATCTGGAAGAGGAAACACACACATGACCTTAACCTTCTTTTAATATTGGTCATTATTTTATGTAAAATATGTTTTTTTATTTTTTTATTTTCAGAATAAAGCTAATAGTACTTGTATATTTGTATTTTAGAAGAGAGAAGTTTGTGAACTGGAAACTTTTTTTAGTTAGTAAATCTACCGAGTTCTTTACAGAGCCTTAAAATTATCGCAACTCTTCGAAATTCTGCAGTGCCATTTTCTCATAGCGAAACAAAATAACCACTAAATTTCCGGAGGCGATGACCTCCTCATGAATTGGAAAGGCAGTAGAACAGGAATAAGAACTATTATTAAATATATAGGAAAGTAAAGCTGTGTGTGTTAACTGTCTACTAAGAATATTTTTGGGGTAAAATGTGATATCCGTTTTTTAAGTTTTTTTTTTTTATATTGCGAATTCTTTGGTTCTGAACATTACTTTGAAGTCTTTGGTTTTGAATATTTTTTACGAAATATTTGGTTTTGAATGTTACTTTAAAGTTTTATTTTTATTATTTAGAATGTTAGTTGAAATTTTTGGTTTTTAATATTGGTCTTTGAAATTTTTGGTTGTGACTATTACTTCGGCAGTTTTGGTTGTGACTGTTAGTTTGGCAATTTTGGTTGACTATTACTTTGGCAATTTTGGTTGTGACTATTACTTTGGCAATTTTGGTTGTGACTATTACTTTGACAATTTTGGTTGTTTTACTATGAAATTTTTTTGCTGTGAATACATTTGTGTATGTTCGAGCTATTGTTAGTTGATAGGATTATTTTCAGCAATGTAGTTGATTATTACAGCTATTGGTTTCATTGTTATTATTATGGACGTTATGAAGTTGTTATTGTTGACGTAGCTTATATCTAGTCAATTTTCTTTATAATACTGACTCTTCTTATTATGTGTATCCATGATATTTAATACAGTTGTTTATTAATCACAGGCAGTTGAATTAATCAATATTGGTGTACTAGTGTGAAGAAGAGTGGCAGTGTGTTAAGTGCTAGTGTATCGTGCGTCGGCAAGCAAGCCTCCCAGAGACAGGCACTGAGACATGATGGTGGCTGATTCTCTGCGTAAGTACATGTTAATTCCTCGCTTCAGCCTCGTACTGTACGCCCACACTGCACCTCCGTATGTTTACCTTATCACAGATACTTCAGAGCATGTCTGTTTTTTATACATACGACGGGGGAGAAGTTGGAATCTACTCTGATCAGATTCTGCCAGTAGAAAAGGTAATGGTATATTTCAGCTTCCAGGATAGAAGGAAATAGAGACTTCAGGCTTAACCTTTCAGTCCCAACGTTAACCATAAATATCATGGTGCCTACCTAACCTTGTGGTTCCCACGTAATCTGTTACCGCCCCGCCCCCGTCTCCATTTACATCTACTGCCCTATCAATCGCACACCTAACGTACAGATATCCTTTGAGTCAAAATATCTGTATACTGTAACAGATTTTCCTGTACTCTCTTATTACTGTCTTGTATCCAAAATTGGCTGTGGGAGGATTTGAATGAGTAATTTTCTTTTTGTGCAAACCTGGAAACTGAAGTCTATTACAATTTCTAGTTTTAGAATCAAAGATAAGAGTTTTCAACTTCCACGAGACATTCCTCTCAAGTTGACAGTTTTATTATTATCTGCTGTCAGTTGTAATTAATTTCATTGTTTGCCTCTGGATGTTTTGTTTTTTTGGTTCGGAAATTTTATGGGTAGTTTATATATATTTTAATAGATGTATAGAGTCGTATCTTTTTTATCAGTGTTTCAGGAAGGACTGGTTCATAACCGGTTTACTTGTCATTGCATGATTCCCATTTAAAAATGTACCTTGACTTGCAAAGGTGTTTGTTTGATGTTAGTTATACTCAGTGTTGTGCTGTGACTTGCATGATTTGACGAATGTTCTGAAAACTTACATTTTACAATTAAAAAAATGATCATGAAATAACTCATGATTGTCTTGTAAATATGTAATACATCAGAATGGGACGACACAACAAGTGGCATGCTTCAAGGATCAGTCTTTGAACCTATTTTGTTATTGATCTATATAGAGATAACTGATACTATATACTTGAGGGCTTAGTCCCTAACCTACACACTACCATAACGCAGTGGAGTGAGATGCGAGGAAGTTTAAAATAAACTGAAAATCAGGGGTGAAGTGAGCACGAGAGAACACTCCACATCCGTGGCCAAGACTTCAATCTACTACTAGCAAATATCAGAAATACTTCCGAGCTAAATGTACAAGTCTTAAAGAAGAAACTGAGTTACTACCTCAGATCACCTAAAGTGTAAAGGTTATGTGACTCATTTTTCCACCAACAGCTTGGTTGAGCGGTCTGACAAAAAAATAGAACATTAAATATACACTGTTTTCTTACAGTAGTAGTACTCATTACTGTAATATTTTCTTAACCCTTTAGGAGGCCTGGTCCGAGACCAAGCCGCGGGGTGACGATCCCAGAACCATTAACAGATATAACGATGGATTTTTATAACATAACTGAATTTTAAAATGCAAACATTCGTGTTAAACATCAATAGTGTGTTGTGTACAGACATGTTCATTCTGAGTGCCTTGCTGTCGTCGACCAGACTTGCCCATTGCATTTCCTACTCTTATATAATTCACCTGTCATTTTCAACTACTTTACGTCTCCACCTTAGCATCACCACATCCATATCTCCGCCTACTTCGCATTTTCTTCTTCATAATTCTCTGTCCTGTTCCTTCATAGTTCCCTGTCCTGTTCCTTCATAGTTCCTTGTCCTGTTCCTTCATAGTTCTCTGTCCTGTTCCTTCATAGTTCCTTGTCCTGTTCCTTCATAGTTCCTTGTCCTGTTCCTTCATAGTTCCTTGTCCTGTTCCTTCATAGTTCCCTGTCCTGTTCCTTCATAGTTCCCTGTCCTGTTCCTTCATAGTTCCTTGTCCTGTTCCTTCATAGTTCCCTGTCCTGTTCCTTCATAGTTCCCTGTCCTGTTCATTCATAGTTCCTTGTCCTGTTCATTCATAGTTCCTTGTCCTGTTCCTTCATAGTTCCTTGTCCTGTTCATTCATAGTTCCTTGTCCTGTTCCTTCATAGTTCCTTGTCCTGTTCCTTCATAGTTCCTTGTCCTGTTCCTTCATAGTTCCTTGTCATGTTCCTTCATAGTTCCTTGTCCTGTTCCTTCATAGTTCCTTGTCCTGTTCCTTCATAGTTCCCTGTCCTGTTCCTTCATAGTTCCCTGTCCTGTTCCTTCATAGTTCCTTGTCCTGTTCCTTCATAGTTCCTTGTCCTGTTCCTTCATAGTTCCTTGTCCTGTTCCTTCATAGTTCCTTGTCCTGTTCCTTCATAGTTCCTTGTCCTGTTCCTTCATAGTTCCTTGTCCTGTTCCTTCATAGTTCCTTGTCTTGTTCCTTCATGTTCCCTGTCGTCCTATAGTTCCCTGTCCTGTTCCTTCATAGTTCCTTGTCCTGTTCCTTCATAGTTCCTTGTCCTGTTCCTTCATAGTTCCTTGTCCTGTTCCTTCATAGTTCCTTGTCCTGTTCCTTCATAGTTCCTTGTCCTGTTCCTTCATAATTCCTTCTCCTGTTCCTTCATAGTTCCTTCTCCTGTTCCTTCATAGTTCCTTCTCCTGTTCCTTCATAGTTCCTTGTCCTGTTCCTTCATAGTTCCTTGTCCTGTTCCTTCATAGTTCCTTGTCCTGTTCCTTCATAGTTCCTTGTCCTGTTCCTTCATAGTTCCTTGTCCTGTTCCTTCATAGTTCCTTGTCCTGTTCCTTCATAGTTCCCTGTCCTGTTCCTTCATAGTTCCCTGTCCTGTTCCTTCATAGTTCCTTGTCCTGTTCCTTCATAGTTCCTTGTCCTGTTCCTTCATAGTTCCCTTTTCTGTTCCTTCATAGTTCCTTGTCCTGTTCCTTCATAGTTCCTTTTCCTGTTCCTTCATAGTTCCTTGTCCTGTTCCTTCATAGTTCATTGTCCTGTTCCTTCATAGTTCCTTGTCCTGTTCCTTCATAGTTCCTTGTCCTGTTCCTTCATAGTTCCTTGTCCTGTTCCTTCATAGTTCCTTGTCCTGTTCCTTCATAGTTCCTTGTCCTGTTCCTTCATAGTTCATTGTCCTGTTCCTTCATAGTTCCTTGTCCTGTTCCTTCATAGTTCCCTGTCCTGTTCCTTCATAGTTCATTGTCCTGTTCCTTCATAGTTCCTTGACCTGTTCCTTCATAGTTCCCTGTCCTGTTCCTTCATAGTTCCTTGTCCTGTTCCTTCATAGTTCCTTGTCCTGTTCCTTCATAGTTCCATGTCCTGTTCCTTCATAGTTTCTTGTCCTGTTCCTTCAAATTTCCTTGTCCTGTTCCTTCATAGTTCCTTGTCCTGTTCCTTCATAGTTCCTTGTCCTGTTTCTTCATAGTTCCCTGTCCTTTTCCTTCATAGTTCCCTGTCCTGTTCCTTCATAGTTCCCTGTCCTGTTCCTTCATAGTTCCTTGTCCTGTTCCTTCATAGTTCCTTGTCCTGTTCCTTCATAGTTCTTGTCCTGTTCCTTCATAATTCCTTTTCATGTTCCTTCATAGTTCCTTGTCATGTTCCTTCATAGTTCCTTGTCATGTTCCTTCATAGTTCCTTGTCATGTTCCTTCATAGTTCCTTGTCATGTTCCTTCATAGTTCCTTGTCATGTTCCTTCATATTTCCTTGTCATGTTCCTTCATAGTTCCTTGTCCTGCTCCTTTACAGTTCCTTGTCATGTTTCTTTATAGTTCCTTGTCATGTTCCTTCATAGTTCTTGTCATGTTCCTTCATAGTTCTTGTCATGTTCCTTCATAGTTCCTTGTCATGTTCCTTCATAGTTCTTGTCCTGTTCCTTCATAGTTCCTTGTCCTGTTCCTTCATAGTTACTTGTCATGTTCCATCATATTTCCTTGTCCTGTTCCATCATATTTCCTTGTCCTGTTCCATCATATTTCCTTGTCCTGTTCCTTTATAGTTCCTTGTCCTGTTCCTTTATAGCTCCCTGTCCTGTTCCTGTACACGTGGCTTTAATCTTATCTCTGGTTTCTCTATTTTTGCTTGTCATTTACAGCTAGTGGGTTGCTTGTTCACGAAGCGTGTGCCCACCAGGCTCCCAGACTTCACTATAACTCCACTAAAAAATGAATAATTTTGTGGAAAAATAATAAGCTCCCTAAATTTAGCGGTTTCTTTCTTTACTCCCTCGCCTCCGTATTTTTTTTTTATTTTCTATGAAAATTCTGAAAGTTTGCTGCAAAAGGTTGGAAATGTGTAAAGGTTGTGACCACGGGTCCAGCGTCAGGAAAAAATGAGCTGTGTGTAGATGTGAGTGGGCGCGAAAAGTGTGCAGGCTGGTCACCAGGCCTTCGTCAAGAAGTGCCAGTTGTGTGGAGATAACAGCTGTGTAGCACACTAACACTGCACTAGTGTCCATGTTCGTGGGTACGAAATAAGGAGTGTTATTTGCCTGGTGATGGTTTTCAGGGTCTTCAACCCCCTTGATGCTGTCTCATACCAAGCATTCTTGTTTGACTGACTGTCTTCAGTCTCGTTCTGATTTTTGTGGAATGTGATCTGTGGTAGCCCCCACAGATCGTCTGATAGGGGATCATCTTGCAGAAACATTTACAGTTCCCATTGAGTACCAGGGTCGGTTGATTGTATGATTATTCCCTTACATGTGTAGTGTGATGTAAAGTCTTGTACCCTTTATACTTGTTCCCTGCTCTCATAAGGGGTTCCGTGCAGTACTGTAACCAACCACTGTCATATTTCCCCTTGTGCTGCATGTTCTCCAGATTTATTATTTCGATAGCTATAAACTGGACTGCTAGAGTACAAAATATTCCAGCCAAGAATAAAAGTGCCTTTAAGACTATAATAATTAGTTTAAAATTGTATGAATACATTGCACAGTTCTTTGTTTTTAAAAATTTAAATTAAGCAAAACAGCTCAGAAAATTGTGCTATTTAGAGTTTTTAAAGTTTACAATATTTGTGCAGCTGGTGGAAGTGTTTGACGAGAAGATAACATTGAGCCGTGCGTGCCACTGCAGCAATTATTTTATAGAATACTAGGTGTACTCGGCCACGCGTTGCTGTGGCTCAGTCTGGTTAAATGGAAAATAAAGAAAAGAGAAAACGCACGTTTTTAATATGTTTAATTTCACAATGCTTGTGGGTATACAATATTTTTTGTTCCATTGTATGTGCACATATAGAGATTGTCTGGTTTGCCGACTCTAGAACACGCAACATACTAATTGTCCATGTCAGAAGCAATCCGTGTCTAGATCTAAATTGCACAATTCTAAAGATATATATATATATATATATATATATATATATATATATATATATATATATATATATATATATATATATATATATATATATATATTTATATTTATATATTTTCCAGCTGAAGCAGCCATTTAAAATGGCGGAATGAAACATATCATTCTGCCACAGGTGTGACTCTATTATATAATAGTCACAGGTGTGACATCTATATAATAGTCACAGGTGTGACATCTATATAATAGTCACAGGTGTGACATCTATATAATAGTCACAGGTGTGACATCTATATAAGTCACAGGTGTGACATCTATATAATAGTCACAGGTGTGACATCTATATAATAGTCACAGGTGTGACATCTATATAATAGTCACAGGTGTGACATCTATATAATAAGTCACAGGTGTGACATCTATATAATAGTCACAGGTGTGACATCTATATAATAGTCACAGGTGTGACATCTATATAATAGTCACAGGTGTGACATCTACATAATAGTCACAGGTGTGACATCTACATAATAGTCACAGGTGTGACATCTATATAATAGTCACAGGTGTGACATCTATATAATAGTCAACAGGTGGGGGACATCTATATAATAGTCACAGGTGTGACATCTATATATATACAGGTGTGACATCATAAAGTCACAGTGTGACATCTATATAATAGTCACAGGTGTGACATCTATATAATAGTCACAGGTGTGACATCTATATAATAGTCACAGGTGTGACATCTATATAATAGTCACAGGTGTGACATCTATATAATAAGTCACAGGTGTGACATCTATATAATAGTCACAGGTGTGACATCTATATAATAGTCACAGTGGACATCATATATAGTCAAGTGTGACATCTATATAATAAGTCACAGGTGTGACATCTATATAATAGTCACAGGTGTGACATCTATATAATAGTCACAGGTGTGACATCTATAATGCAGGTGTGACATCTATATAATAGTCACAGGTGTGACATCTATATAATAGTCACAGGTGTGACATCTATATAATAGTCACAGGTGTGACATCTATATAATAGTCACAGGTGTGACATCTATGTAATAGTCACAGGTGTGACATCTATGTAATAGTCACAGGTGTGACATCTATGTAATAGTCACAGGTGTGACATCTATGTAATAGTCACAGGTGTGACATCTATGTAATAGTCACAGGTGTGACATCTATGTAATAGCTGATCTATAGTCACAGGTGACATCTATATGTACAGTGTGACATCTATATAATAGTAGGTATATAAAAACGCGCGTATTCGAATGCAACTTTGTCAAAATTTCAAAGCAATCGGTGAAGAACTTTCGGAGATTTAAGATTTTGAACAAACGAACATTTACATTTTTATTTATATAGATGAAGGTGATAAGCTCTCAAGAGTTATTCTTGTGATGCTCTCTAGTGCTATTCAGGTACGCTTTTTTCCTATTAAATCTTGATTGTTGGTACAGAAGTCACATTTTGTTTTTGTCATGTGTCGGTAGTATGTGGCTGCTGCTTCACCGTGGGAAAGAACCTACATCAGCACAGCTATGCACGTGGTGTTCATTATGCAGAATTTATTTTTTCTAATGTTCACAGCTGTTATATCACGTACAATATTTTGGATTTCATTCGAACAATATACCAGTGTTTGTGAAGATTACCTAGTTGACTGTTTTGTAATTAGATTATCTCTATCAGTAGTGCTTGAAATTATATAATTATTTTTTATATTTGTCATCTATTATATTATAATGCCGCATCAGTTTTTACCTGGTAAGAAGGGCATTTTCTGTGTTTTCAGTCATTCACATCAATAAAATTTCTTATCTTGATAGCCAGTTTGTAACCAGTCGCTGGACTTCATTTTTTACCAAGTTTTTCTTGAAGTGTGATAGGGTAGCATTTTTCTAACTGCTGGCTTTGTGATTTATAAACTACTGTTTTTGATAACCGAGTCGAATGTTGCCTTGTTGGAGAGAACACAGCTGATCACATTAGGAGGAGAGCATACAACATGGCTGTGCTTGATCACGTGTTACCAATAGATGCACTTTAACACATCTGTGATGCATTAAATTGTGCTACTATGATATTGTGACTGATGTTAATTGTAGGTCGCAACACGCCAGGAGTAGCCATCTTACAGAAGGCTTATTAGCGTGGTCAGGGAAGTCATACTTTTGGTAAATAATTTGATACTGATGGACCAACTTTCAATTATTGGATGGAATATATGGAGATGGTCTTGATCCTCTTGAATTTCATAGAAACTTCATTTGGTGATATTATTGCAACGATACTTCCTTGGTTTGCTATATGTGATCACACGAAACTATACTAGGTGGATGAAGGGGAAGGGGTGTCAGTCTACTTAGTTGATATGCACCAACTCCCAACATCAATCTATATTCATCACCTATTTGTTAAGGGAAAATTTACTTTGAAAATAACAAATAAGCAATTCTTCCAAGTATCGAGTGATGATGGCGTAGAGCACAAGTGTCAAGAGTGGGTAGTGGAATCATGGCATTACAAGGCGCACAACTTCAAGGGGTAAGTAGTGATTTATAATAAAGACAAGATTAGCAGAAACAAGTTTCAAAACAGTTCAAAATCTTCACTACCAATAGCATACATGACCTTGTATGCTTAACTTCATATGATGCAGAAGAGCTCACCAAGGAAATATTGTTAGCACCAGAAATTAGTATATCACCAGTGGGATCATAACCACTGTACAAACTGAAAAATCACAAGTCTTTATGCTACAATACCGCGAAACAAAACTACAGCACGTAGTACTGTGTACAAAGCTGAAAGTTTCAACAGCTAATGCAGAACAAAAAAAAAAAGGTGCCAGATCAACCAGGCTGTGACGGAAATGTGGGGCAGCAGGCCTCCAGCAGCAACAACCTGGTTGACCAGGCAAGCACCAGACGAGCCTGGCCCATGGCCGAGCTCCGCGAGTAGTGAGTGGCAAAACTCATCAAATTACGTTTACTAAACGTTCAGTGGTTTCTGATCATCCATTGTACCTATATGGCTCACGTATCCCAGAACGTGATAGTCAGGTTTCTCGGCCTCCTGTTTGACCGTAGATTGTCCTGAAAACCTCACATTACCTCTCTGAAGACAACTTGTCACAGCCGGCTGAACCTCCTTAAAACCCTCGCACACCTTTCTTGGGGGCTGATCGTAGAACTCTCCTTCGCCTGCATTCAGCCTTAATTTTATCGAAACTCGTTTATGGTGACCAGATATATTCGGCGGCCTCCCCTGCTACTCTTTCCAGCCTTAATCCCATCCATCACCAGGGATTACGCTTATGCCTTGGTGCATTTCGTTCTTCCCCGGTTGAGAGCCTCTATGTAGAAGGGAACATTCCATCCTTGTCCAATCGTCGTGATGCACATTGCATTCCCTATTATGTTTGCTCTCATGACCTCCGCAATCCTTCCATGTATAGGATTGTCACAGATGTTAGTAGACGCTCGTTATTTGTTTGTCGCCCCTGTTTACTTCATCCCTTTTCTCTTCGTCTCCATTCACTCTTGTCTTCCCTTCAGCTACTGCCTTTATATGTTCATGTGGCTTCTCACTTTCCCCTACACCCTTGGGAAGTTCCTGCTGTCCGTGTCTGTTCTATTCCTCTACCTTGTGCGAAAGCCCAACTACCTACGGCGGCTTCTCCCTCTTTTTTTCTAGACCACTTCCGTTCTCATTCCCATGCCATCACAGTGTACACCGATGGTTCAAAGTCATCTGACGGCGTCAATTCACAGCAGTGTTTCCGGACAGCGTCGTGCGAGGGCATCTATTACCCTCCGCTAGCATATTTACTGCTGAATTGTATGCCATTCTTGTGGCACTTAGACGTATTTTTATCTTGTTCACTGGCGCCAAAACACATCCAAATTGTATATAGTATTACAGCTTTTGAATCTCTATCTCCAATCTTTCTCCATCTGCTCGTCTAGTTTTATTTAAATTCTGATGCGTGTATTCAATTGCTGACTGTTGATTAATTAATCAGGAAAAATCGCCTGAAACTGCAAACTGTAGTGTCTATGTAGATGTGGAGGCGGGTTAGTATTGCCCTGTGCCGGATATTAGCAGCAACGATTACTTACCATCTTGTGCTAGACTCTGATCTGAATGCTGTCATCATTTTGTATCATTGCCAGCTCAGCTCCTCGAACACAGCGCTAAACCACAGGGGTCATACAGTGCAGCAGGTTAGGGCAGGATGCAGGGAGAATGGGTTGTAGGAGGGAGAGGGATGATTAGTAGGGTATGGAGTGCAGTAGGACAGTGGATAGTGCAGGGATAGAGGGTAGCAAGATATTGAGGTAGAAGGGACTGAGGGGAGTGCTAGAGGTATAATCTTTAGAGATTGTGTAGTAAGTCATTTGCTGTCAAAAAGTCAATGAGAGAGTCAGGATTAAAGGAGGGCCCATCACCAAGAAGGGAAGGCAAAGAGAGGGCAGCTGAGCGAAGACGACGTTTGAGGTAAATTCTGAAATTCTGCGTGCTCGTTGATAGAGTGGGCAGTCCAACAGAATATGGCGAACAAATACTGGAACCTGACAATGCACACAGAGAGGGACAGAGAGCCTCTCCATGAAAAACCCATGAGTTAGACGAGTGTGGCCGATGCGAAGATGGGAAAGTGTAGTCTCCCAACCTCAACATTGGTGACAAGAAGGCCAGAAACCTATACTCTGTTTAATAGAATGAAGTTTGTTATTTAGGAGGTCAGACCAACGATGTTGCCAACAGGTGTGAAGGTGGGTAGCAATGACTGAAAAATAGTCCATGAATGGAATACCTCTATATGAAACTGGGAGGTCATGTACTGCTGACCGCACAGCAGTGTCTGCCTGTTCATTGCCCTGTACATCAACATGACCAGGGACCCAGCAAAAAACAATATCTTTGTGTTTGCTAGAGATACGGCATAACCAAAGGTGGATACGAAGAACTAGGGGGTGAGGTGTATGAAATTTTCGGATAGCCTGTAAAGCACTAAGGGAGTCTGAAACGACCACAAATGGTGACACAGGCATAGATGCAATACGGATAAGTGCCACTAGAATGGCATCCAATTCAGCTGTAAATATGCTAACCAAGAATAATAGATGCCCTTGCACGACGCTGTCCAGAAACACTGCTGTGAATCCGACGCCGTCTGATGACTTAGAACCATCAGACTTAGAACCATCGGTGTCATCAAAGGAGGAAAGCGCTGATAACGAGGAAAACCAAGGAGTGGAAAGAGAGGAAGAAAATGCAGATAATTCGGCAGATCTTTGGGAAGACACAAAACCAGTAAATATAGGCAGTCAAAACATATGCAGATTCTATGCAAAAGGTATGTGCCTATATGGCAGAGCTTGCTGGAATAAACACACCAGAAAATGTGCCAACATGTTAAGGAAAGGAAAGTGTCGTTTCAACAAAGAGTGCAGATACTTCCATCCAGTGATGTGTCAAGCTTCAACACAGGCCAGAGAATGTTATGACCTGAGCTGCCCAGACCACCATATAAAGGGAACAATACGCTATAGAGAAAGCAGGGAAAGGGAAAATGAAAATGACCAGAAATCTTTTTTAGATAGAAGGAGAAACAACCAGATCAAAGAAAGAGACAAAAGGGGGAAATGGTACAGAGGGGACAGATGGGCAGCACAGCGGGACACGCCAAGACAGGCACCAGCTCATCAGGGCCGTATGAACAAACAAAGTCAGTACTGGAGAAACCAGGGGTATGGGCACCAGGGGCCATACCAGGTAGGACATCACCAGTGGTACTAACGAAACACAAAGAAAGACCAAACATCCCAAATGGTAACTCCTGCTTCATATTTGCAAATATTCAGGGTCTGAAATCAAATAAAAATGACAGTTATGTTAGTGGACTCCTATCAGAAGCAAATGCCATGTTTGGAGCATTTACAGAAACACATACAAGGGATGTTTTGGACGGAGAGATTCAGATAGAAAACTATAACATGTATAGATGTGATAGAATTAATAGGTCACAGGGAGGAGTAGGACTCTATATAAAAGATACTCTGTGTTGCACAGAAGTGCTGAACACTACGAATGACATAGTAGAAATCCTCGGCATTAAAGTGGAAAATAGGAATCTAGTAATTATCCTAGTATACAAACCACCATCAGCAACTGCGGAGGAATTCACAGAGCAGTTAAGGAAGATAGATAGCTACCTGGATAGGCTAGAGAATCCCACCCCAAGCATTTTAATCCTTGGAGATTTTAATCTCCCTCATGTAAAATGGAAGATGAGGCAACATAATGTTATACCAGAAATATATCCTGGGAGTACCCTGGCTCAACAGGCACATACCAGGGAACTAATGAGGCTTTGTGAAAAGTACCCATTAAACCAACAGATAATTGATCCCACTAGAAATGAAAATACCCTGGATTTGATATTCACAAATAACGAGGAATTAATCAGAGACATAACAGTTACAAAAAGAATATACTCTGACCATAACATCATAGAAGTTCAAACGAGTATTAACTCGGGGTTAGGGAACTGCGGCACTAATGTTAGAGACGGGATGTTCAGCAAGTTTAATTTTAATAACCATAGAATTGACTGGGAAAGAATAAACCAAGAGCTATCAGACATATCATGGGAGTCAGACATGAGCACCCTAAATCCCCACCAGTGCCTAGAGAAGCTGAATACAGAAGCATACAAGGTATGTATGAAACACGTACCATTGAGGAAACCCAGAAGAAGATCAGATATAGAGAGAGAGCGTAGGAGATGGTACAGAAGAAAACGGGTTACTGAATTGCTGAAAAACACAAATATGTTGCAACAGAGGAGAGATAGCCTTAACCGAGAGATCACTGAATTAGAGCAAAAACTTAAGATGTCATACCTGACAGAAGAAGTACAAAGGGAACAAAGAGCCATACAGGATATTGCAAGAAACCCAAAATATTTCTATTCCTATGCAAAATCCAAGCTATGAACTACCTGTAGAATTGGGCCATTATTGAGAGGAGATTCGTATACTGACGATGAACAGGAAATGAGTGAAATCATAAAGGAACAGTATGAGTCAGTGTTCAGCAACCCACTAAATGACAGCAAGGTAGAAAATGCAGAAATATTTTTTACTCCAGCAGAAGGCCGCGCAGACCACCTAACAGGCATTAGTACAAATCCCATAGATTTTGAAAAAGAAATGGACAACATGCCCACTCACCAGATTCATGGAATGCTTTATTTATAAAGCAGTGCAAAGTACAATTAGCAAGAGCCCTTAGTATTCTGTGGAGAAAGAGCTTAGATCTAGGTGAAATACCGGAGGCCTTAAAGAGTGCAGACATAGCTCCTTTGCATAAGGGAGGTAGTAGAGCACTAGCTAAAAATTACAGACCAGTAGCCCTCACTTCTCACATCATAAAAATCTTTGAAAGAGTGATGAGATGGCAGATTACAAACTTCATGGACCAGCACAACCAACATAACCCGAACCAGCATGGCTTCAGAGCGGGACGGTCATGCCTGTCACAGCTGCTGAACCATTATGACAGAATTACGGAGGCATTGGAGGACGACCAAAACACAGATGTGATTTACACAGATTTTGCAAAGGCATTTGACAAATGCGATCATGGATTGATAGCGCACAAAATGAGGGCCATAGGCATTACTGGGAAGGTAGGCAGATGGATATTTCAGTTCCTAACACACACAACTCAAAAAGTAGTAGTGAACAGGGCAAGATCCAGCATCAGCGAGATCAAAAGCTCAGTGCCCCAAGGCACTGTCCTGGCACCTCTGCTGTTTCTCATAGCAGACATAGATAAAAACACCCAGCACACTTTTGTATCATCATTTGCAGATGACACTAAAATAAACATGAAAGTCACTATGGTAGAAGACACTGAAAAATTACAGGAGGACATAAGCAGGGTCTTCCAGTGGGCAGTGGAGAACAACATGAAGTTCAATGGTGATAAGTTTCAGCTGCTTAGGTATGGAAAAAATGAAGAACTCAAAAGGAACACTATATACAAAACGCAAGAGGGTCACCACATAGATCGAAAGGAACACGTTAAGGACTTGGGAATAATTATGTGTGCTGATCTGTCTTTTAAAGACCATAACAAGACAAAGATCACAACAGCCAGGAAGATGACGGGGTGGGTATTGAGAACTTTCAAAACAAGAGAAATAATGCCGATTGTGACATTCTTCAAATCGCTAGTGCTCCCTCACTTAGAATACTGCTCTGTGCTGACGGCCCCGTTCAGGGCAGGAGAAATATCAGAGCTGGAACAAATTCAGAGATCGTTTACAGCTCACATTGAGCCATTGAAACATCTAAATTATTGGGAACGCCTTCAAGTCTTGAACATGTACTCATTGGAGCGGAGGAGAGAGAGATACATGATAATATATACTTGGAAAGTACTTGAGGGCCTGGTCCCAAATCTGCACACTGCCATAACAACATACTGGAGTGAGAGATATGGGAGAAAGTGTAAAATAAACCGAGTGAGGAGCAGGGGTGCGGTGGGGACAATACGGGAGCACTGTATTAACATCTGGGGTCCCAGACTATTCAACATCTTACCAGAAGATATCCGAAACATGGCTGGACAAGTATCTTCATCGGGTGCCAGATCAACCAGGCTGTGATGGATATGTGGGGCAGCGGGCCTCCAGCAGCAACAGCCTGGTTGACCAGGCAAGCACCAGACGAGCCTGGCCCATGGCCGGGCTCAGAGAGTAGATACTCTCGAAACTCTTCAAAGGTATATCAAAGGCAAAGGTACACAGCGATGGCATGGGAATGAGAACGGAAATGGTCTAGAAAAAGAGCGAGAAGCCGCCATTGATAGTTGGGCTTTCACACAAGGCAGAGGAAAGGAACAGACATAGACAACAACAACTTCCCAAGGGGGTAGGGGAAAAGGGAGATGTCACATGAACATAGAAAGGTGGTAGCTGAAGGGAAGACAAGAGCGAATGTAGACGAAGAGAAAAGGGACGAAATAAACAGGGTCGACAAAGAAATAGAGCATCTACTAACATCTGTGACAATCCTATACATGGAAGGATTGCGGAGGTCATGAGAGCGAACATAATAAGGAAGGCAATGTGCATCACGACAATCGGACAAGGATAGAATGTTCGCTTCTACATAGAGGCTCTCAACCGGGGAAGAACGAAATGCACCAAGGCATAAACACAATCCCTGGTGATGGATGGGATTAAGGCTGGAAAGAGTAGCAGGGGAGGCCGCCGAATATATCTGGTCACCATAATGGAGTTTCGATAAAATTAGGGCTAAATGCAGGCGAAGGAGAGTTCTATGATCAGCCCCCCATGAAAGATGTGCTAGGGTTTTAAGGAGGTTCAGTTGGCTATGACAAGTCGCCTTCAGAGAGGTAATGTGAGGTTTCCAGGACAATCGGTGGTCAAACAGGAGACCGAGAGACCTGACAGTATTACGTTCTGGGATACGTGAGCTGTATAGGTACAATGGATTATCAGAAACCACTGAACGTCTAGTAAACGTAATTTGATTAGTTTTGCTCCTAGAAAACATAAACCAGTGAGTGGTGGCCCAATCGGAAACCTGGTTGATGGCATGCTGGAGGGAAACTGCAATGAGGTGACAGTCAGCACCTGCACAAGCTATAGCAAAGTCATCAACATAAAGCGATGACCAAATATTGGATGGGAGAATAGATGCCAGATTATTTATAGCAAGGAGAAAGAGTGTTGTGCTCAGAACACATCCCTGGGGGACACCTTCAGCTTGGATAAACTCTGGGGAAAGCTCATTACTAACCCGGACACAGAAATGTCTTTCAGTTAAGAAGGCCTTAAGAAAAAATGGTAGATTGCCACGGAGGCCTAAGGAATGGGCCTGGGCCAAGATATTATACCTCCAAGTTGTCATAAGCCTTCTCAAGGTCAAAAAAGATGGCGATAACCGAGTGGCTATTAGCAAAGGCATTACGAATATATATGTATCCAAGTGCAGTAAGGGATCAATGGCAGAACGACCCTTACGAAAGCCATATTTACTAGTGGAGAGACTACTGTGCGTCTCTAAATACCACATCAAATGTCTATTAACTAGACGTTCCATCACCTTGGAAACTGCACTGGTAAGAGAGATGGGATGGTAGTGGGAGGCATCATGTCCCGTAGTACCCGGTTTGCGAAAAGGAAGAACAATAGCAGACTTCCACAGCTGGGGAATAACTCCTTGTGACCATATAAGTTCGGCACCACAGACTGGGCATTCGGCCATGGACCTGCAATATTTCACTGGATGACCAAAAGCCAGCAGTTTCTACACTGTTGCGGTGTAGGGGTCACCTTTCGAACTTGTAAACAGTGACCTGCAATGTAGACTGAGGGTGGAATTTCAAGGCAGTCCAATGTTAAATGAGCTATATTGCAAGGATAATGTCTTCGCTTACTGGCAGGGATGACAAAAGTGTCAACTCTAAGGATAGGGAGGTCTTGGAGCTCAAGCTGCTCCAGAATGTCATCACCACATGTCTGGAAATTCCGTTGGACAATGGTGTGTGGTAAAATGACAGTACCACTACAAGAATTGAGAGAATGATGTTTGTCAATAGTGATAGGAATAGTATCTATGGTCGTAAGGAGAGAAAGATCGCAAGCTTGGCCAGCATTCTGGACCGTGATGATGCGAGTGCTGCTCTTGAGAGCGTGAAATGAGATCTTTACCTACATGGCGTAGGAGAGCTTTACCAATACTATAATCGGAAAGATAGGTAGTTGGAGTAGTCGGTCTTAGAGTAAAAAACTTTGTCCATTGAGTAGTGTGAAACAAAGTGTTTAAGGGGAGTACGTGACGACCTGGTCGTTTCTGAGATGAATGAGAGGGAAGTGTCGAATAGTTATGTAAGGGTCTTGGTCGTTTGGATGTGGGACCGGAGGTGGTCCGATTTGTGACGGGCGAGCAATCCGAAAATTGCTGCACCGTAGAGGGAGAAGCCGGAATGAAGGTCAGAGAAGAGCGGAGGTCAGACGTGTCAAAAGGGCTGGTCGGAACCCTGGTACCTGAAGCAGGTGACGAACCGGCACCAGCAAGAGGTACAGGGTTATTGGAGGTGTCGGAAGAGTTGTCCATTAATGAGGTAGGGTCAGAACTGGGTTCGGTATCAGGAAGGGGCCCGGGGGTAGTAGGTTCACGGATTGGGTCGTCAATGGTTAGGTTACTTCTTTCTTTTTGTTTTTAATAAAAAAAAAAGAAGAAAATAAACATGAAAAAAGAATAAAAAAAAGGGGAACATGGAGGACCTCAACACCACAAGTAGGGCAGATGCTGCATGGAACCCGTGCTATACCCTACCCTTCATGCCAGTAAACCAGCAATCCGGGATAGCAACCTCACATCCACTGAGCCACCTCGGTGGACAAAAGAGAGGGCGGCCGGATACTCGCCACAAAGCATACCTCCTTCGGCCACCACCCCCAGAATCCGAAAGGTGGCCTCCAGAGATACACCCATCACCCGAAAGATACCCAAAGCCACCCCCCCCAGGAGACCGGAGAGGGATCGGGACATCCCCAGGCGATCCAGAAGTCGTCGTTTGACACAGTTCCACAAAAGAGATTAGTGAAAAACTGGACGACCCAGCAGGGATAACAGGGAAGGCACTACAATGGATCATGGAAAACCTATCAGGAAGACAGTAGCAAGTCATGGCACAATGTGAGGTGTCAAAGTGGGCGCCTGTGACGACAAACTACACCACCGCCAAGAACCTCAACGGAATGGGATGGACCATGGTACCCTTCCCCCTACCTAGGAACCAGAATGCCTGTGGAGAGAATCCCACAGGTTAAAAATGGGAAGGGAATAAGGGAGGGAGGAGGAGGAGGAAAGGGGAAGATGGGATAGGGGAGGGGGGATTAGGGAGTAATTAGGTTCTGTCTGAGAAAGAAGACCAAGAGGTCCAATTCCTCAGACCAAGAGCCTCTTCACCACAGCAAGGAGCCCCCCCTTGAAGAGGTAATTTTTAATAAAGGGGAAGAAAGCAACCTAGAAAGTATTTATGCAGGAACTAGATATTGAATACACTGGAGTGTAAAGTTAACCACAGATGTGAGAACAGGAGCTGCAAGATTTGTCTGTCGACTCTACCTGTAGGTTTTGAGATTCCATTAGAACGATACTTTAAATTATTTTTTTCTGGAAAAGAAGACTCTTCATCCATTTCACCAACAAAAAAATGTTTTAGGTAAACATTGCCTTGTCAGTTATCAATACGTACCTTGTGGGGAGGGACGCATTGACCCCGTGTACCAGGTCTACCAGCTCCAACACACTATGGATCGATCCTCGTGATTGGATCATGGGTACCATCTAGCAAGCTGTGCGTACAAGTCTGCTTGTACGAAGAGATATGACTGTATTAACTCAGTAAAGAAAATGTGCACAAATACTTGTGGTTGCCATGGCTACTGCAACACTGCAAATAATGACGATGATGGTAAATAAAAGTCGTTCTGTATTTATAAAACTATTGCAATATTGTGGAAATTGAACTAAATTCTAAACCCATCATCCTTGTTCATTTCTTGCCTTTTGTCCATGTGATCTGTGTAAATTATGAATAATATAAATGCATATCAGTGTTTGTCGTAAACTGTAATGTGTAAACTTTATGAAAATTGTCTCACTCTGGTTTGTTTTATCAGTATCTGCCACCCTCCCCCTTTATACCTTTTTATTTCATATGATTGTAAAGAAAGATGCTGTGGATATTAAGTGTTAAGTATTGATTACTTCACTAAATATATAATACATTTTACATTTTATCGATATTCTTAAAAGTAGGACATTTTTGACCTGGTAGGAATAGTATTTTTTAAATTGCCAAGAGAGGGAGTAATTGAGATATTGTTTTGGGACATTTCTTTGTTTAAACATAAATTTTTTTGTGGGTGTCTCAGTATAAAAAATACCTCAAAATAATAAAATTTGGGGGTAACATGCCTTTGACTCCTGCCTAATTAATTTATCAGGTGTCCCAAATATTTTCTATCCATTGTATAGCCAATACTGAAAGCTTCAAAATAAAGTATCATTTATAACTGTAACTAAAAACAAAAGTGAAAATATACATAATAATTTCAAGAAACCCACATCTTTTATTCCATTTTTTTTTTTTTTTCTTTCATTTCTGGGGGAAAGGTTATTTTGTGCCCTTTTTGGAAAAATGTCCGCCTGCATTCACCCTAGTCGTATAAAAGACCCCTTGTCCTAACAAATTATTTTAATTCCAAATTCTTACAAAAATGTTATATCATGGTTTCACTCCTGTACTACTACTATTACTACTCTTCGTGCACCAGCTGCACCATCCTGTTACAGCTTTGTTCTATAAGATTTTTTTTTTTTTTTTTTTATAAATTTCGTCATCCATGTATTTGAAAGTTATTTAGAAGCTTACCCATATATCGTAAGTCGACTGCATTTGTAGCTATTTTGTGATAACCTTTTGATTATATAATAAGCTGTGTGTTCGAGGAGCTGAGCTGGCAATGATATGAAAACGATGACAGCATTCAGATCAGAGTCTAGCACAAGATAGCAAGTAATCGTTGTTGCTAATATCCAGCACAGGGCAATACTAACCCGCCTCCACATCTACATAGACACTACAGTTTGCAGTTTCAGGCGATTTTTCCTGATTAATAAATCAACAGTCAGCAATTGAATACACGTGTCAGAATTTAAATAAAACTAGACGAGCAGATGGAGAAAGATTGGAGATAGAGATTCAAAAGCTGTAATACTATATACAATTTGGATGTGTTTTGGCGCCAGTGAACAAGATAAAAATTTGGATAAGTGCTACAAGAATGGCATACAATTCAGCAGTAAATATGCTAGCGGAGGGTAATAGATGCCCTTGCACGACGCTGTCCGGAAACTGCTGCGAATCCGACGCCGTCAGATGACTTTGAACCATCGGTGTACACTGTGATGGCATAGGAATGAGAAGGAAAGTGGTCTAGAAAAAAAGAGGGAGAAGCCGCCGTAGGTAGTTGGGCTTTCGCGCAAGGTAGAGGAATAGAACAGACATGGACAGCAGGAACTTCCCAAGGGTGTAGGGGAAAGTGAGAAGCCACATGAACATATAAAGGCGGTAGCTGAAGGGAAGACAAGAGTGAATGGAGACGAAGAGAAAAAAGACAAAGTAAACAGGGGCGACAAACAAATAACGAGCGTCTACTAACATCTGTGACAATCCTATACATGGGAGACATAGAATGAGGGGAGATATTATTGAGGTGTACAAGTGGATGATGGGCATAAACAAAGGAGATATTAATAAAATACTAAGGATATCGAACCAAGTAAGAACCAGAAATAATGGATTTAAATTGAATAAATTTAGATTTAGAAAGGACATAGGCAAGTACTGGTTTTCGAACAGAGTTGTAGATGCGTGGAACAATCTTCCGAGTAATGTGATAGAGGCTAGGACCTTGGGTGGCTTTAAAAAGAGATTGGACAAATATATGAGTGGGAGGGGCTGGATTTGATTGGTGTCTTGAGTACGGGAGTAAATTCTTAGGTAGTGGTGGTTTTGATAAGGACCTGCCTTGTATGGGCCAGTAGGCCTTCTGCAGTGTTCCTCCATTCTTATCTTCCTATGTTCTTAAGTCTCATTTATCAGTAGTTACATTTGTATCCGGGTGCACCGGGGCAATTAAATTATGAAAAAAATGAAATTTTTACTAGTTAGTTGTGGCAACATGCTTTTTCTGCACTGAGGTTGGGGGATGGGAAGCGTGTGAAAGTGGTGAGCGCATTGTAGGATTCAGAAGCACCATCAAGTTAGGCAAGAGAGCCCACACAGGCTTCCCCGTCGCTTCACCACACAAGTAATGCCAACCTTATAAATTAGACACATATGCATCACTTGGGTATCTTTATTGAGGAAACGTTTTGCCACACAGTGGCTTCATCAGTCCAGTACAAAGCAGAAAGGAGAGGAGTATGAGGTTATCAGTCCCTCGGCCTGGAGTCGATGTGTTCAGTTGTTGTTGTTGTAGGTTTGCCGGTACCACCGGCCCGGGTCTTCTCCAAATGGTGACCCGGCATTGGCCCCCTGGGTAGAGGGTGTCAGTCATCATCTTTCTTCTGTCTTCTTTCTTGGGGCCCCCCGGGTGGGGGGTGACTTCTTCTTCTCTTGCTGTGGCTCCCCACGGTGGGGAGTGTCTTCTGGCATCGCATCTTCATCAGCATGCGTCCTCTTAGGCCTTCATCAGCAGATCTTGGTACTTCGGACTCTTGTAGTCCCAGCAGGTGTGTCTTGACATGGATTGAAGCTAGGCATCAGGCCGAGGGGAAGAAGGATGGGGGGGGGATAATAAAGAAGGAAGTGAGAGAAAGTATAGCTGTAGTGAGCAATCTTGGTCATCGTCGGGGTACTCCTGGCATCGTCATCGAGGGGGTCTCCGTCATCATCATCATCGAGGGGGCGGGTGGGCGGCTAGGACGGGGAGCAAAGTCTCCAAGTCGCGGGTGGCCAGGTAAACCAGCTGGGCTGCCTTGTCCTCGCGGGTCAGATCCCCTGGTGCCATCGGGAAGTGCCTGCGGCGGATGGACGTCGTCGCTGGACAGTCAAGCATGTAGTGAACTAGAGGCTTTGGGACCATCCGGTCGCAGTGGCAGCAAAGCTCCTCCCTCTTGCCTTGGATGAGGCGCTTTGCAGTAGGGTAGTCGAGTGGATGAGGCGCTTTGCAGTAGGGTAGTCGAGGCGCAGGCAGTGTACACTTACTTGCAGCTCCCTGTTCAGTTTCCTCATGTTTGGTGGGGGCTCCCTACGTGTCGCTCTGTCATACCAGTGCCGGCTCTGAGACGCTCCCAGTGCCGGTAGCGGGCGCCTGGCTGCTGAGGCTGCCCCCAGGTGGACCTGCCTATGGCTAATGGCAAGTGTAGTTGCAGGTTGGGCCGCAAGTGTAGCAGATTTAGCCGCCCCGTCTGCCACATCATTCCCAGCAAGGTCGATGTGGCTAGGTATCCAGTTGATTGTTGCTTGCTTGCCCTGCTCATCAAGTGAGTGTAGGTCTCTCCTGATGGTGGTGAGGAGCCGGATGTTATCCCTGGGCTCCCTATGCACGATGGCCTATATCACGCCCTGGAGTCGACGTGGATGACTGGAGGTTGGCGGTGTTCCAGGAGTGCATGTTGTAGGGCCCTCTGGATGGCATGGAGTTCTGCCTGGAGGTTGCTGCAGTGGTCTGGGAGGTGCCAGCCGGCCGTTAGGGAGGAGTGATGTATCCCGGAACCCGTGCGGCCGGCCTCGGGGTCTCTTGATCCATCAGTGTAGTACACTGCACACCCGGGATGCTCCGCTGCAGCGATACTTGCAGCTGCCCACCGCTGCAGCACGCGCTGTGGACAGAGACGCTTGCTGGCTGGAAGGTTTGCAAGGTGGATTACGACAGGTTCCGGTGCCCAGGGCGGTGGCACGGTGTACCCATCGACTGGCCGGTCGCATCCCTTGTCCTCGAGGAGCGGCATGGTTCAGTCCATCAATCTTGTAGAAAGTACAGCACAGAGGCATAGAAGTGGCTTATATACTGTAATCAAGTGAGGCGAAGCAGGAGGAGGCTGGGTCATAGTGGTACCATCCACTAGTCGAAGTAGGTCTTCGTCCAAAGGTTAGACAAGTGTTGAAGAATTCGTTTGTCAAGATCCCAAGATGTTGCTGTGTCAGACAGGATATAGATGAATGGTTCAGAGAACCGACAAGTTATAAATTAGACACATATGCATCACTTGGGTATCTTTATTGAGGAAACGTTTCGCCACACAGTGGTTTCATCAGTCCAATACACACAGCAACATCTTGGGATCTTGACAAACGAATTCTTCAACACTTGTCTAACCTTTGGACAAAGACCTACTTTGACTAGTGGATGGTACCACTATGACCCCGCCTCCTCCTGCTTCGCCTCACCTGACTACTGTATATAAGCCACTTCTATGCCTCTGTGCTGTACTTTCTACAAGATTGATGGACTGAACACATCGACTCCAGGCCGAGGGACTGATAACCTCATACTCCTCCTCTCCTTTCACCTTTCTGCTTTGTATTGGACTGATGAAGCCACTGAGTGGCGAAACGTTTTCTCAATAAAGATACCCAAGTGATGCATATGTGTCTAATTTATAACTTGTCGGTTCTCTGAACCATTCATCTAATGCCAACGTTGTTTACATACTTGATGCTTAAACTTTGTCATTACGTGAAAACGTAAGCTACATTTAATCTTACAAAAAAAATGTGTGAGGAAGTCGTGATTGCAATTTTTATTATACCTAAAGTAATACAAACTTAACTGAATTGAACTTCACTTTCATGTAAATTTCGGACTACGAAATTAAAGTTGCTAGGGATTCGAAAACTAACCCAAATGATTTTTTCCAGGTTTATAGAACAAGAGTTAGAGATAAGATAGGTTCCCTTAAAAACAACTCTGGGCATCTTACTGACAAGGAGAATGAAATATGCTCTATTTTTAATAATTATTTTCTCAAGTTTTCACACAGGAAGACACTAACAATATTCCAGTAATTAATTTTTATAATGGACATGAAGAAGATAAATTATGTAATATCACAGTCGCTAGCAAAATGGTCATGAAACAAATAGACCGACTGAAACAAAATAAATCACCGGGTCCTGATGAGCTTTTTTCAAGGGTTCTTAAGGAATGCAAAATGGAACTCTGTGAACCATTAACTAATATTTTAAATTTATCTCTTCAAACAGTGAAGTGTCTGATATGTGGAAGATGGCTAATGTAATTCCTATTTTTTAAAGCAGGGGACAAGTCAATCACTACCGTAAAATTACCGCCCAATAAGCCTGACCTCAATTGTAGGCAAATTACTAGTCAATTATAGCTGATATTATACGAAGCCATCTGGATAATCATAATTTGATTAATGATACACAGCATGGATTCACGAGGGGCCGTTCCTGCCTATCGAATTTATTAACTTTCTTCAGTAAAGCTTTTGAGGCTGTTGATCACGATAAAGTGTAAGCAACAGAAGTCCAGCGGTTATATTACAGCTTTATACATAAGAACATAAGAATGGAGGAACACTGAAGAAGGCCTACTGGCCCATACAAGGCAAGTCCTTATCAAAACCACCACTACCTAAGAATTTACTCCCGTACTCACGACACCAATCAAACCCAGCCCCTCCCACTCATATATTTGTCCAATCTCTTTTTAAAGCCACCCAAGGTCCTAGCCTCTATCACCCTACTCGGAAGATCGTTCCACGCATCTACAACTCTGTTCGAAAACCAGTACTTGCCTATGTCCTTTCTAAATCTAAATTTATCCAATTTAAATCCGTTATTTCTGGTTCTTACTTGGTTCAATATCCTCAGTATTTTATTAATATCTCCCTTGTTTATGCCCATCATCCCCCTCAAGGGAGGTTCCTTGACGCTGGTGAGGGGCTCTTGATCTAGGGAATTGGATCTGTGCTCCAGTTCCCTGAATTGAGCCTGAATGCCTTCCATCCCCCCCCCACACAGGCGCTGTATAATCCTTCGGGTTTAGTGCTCTCTCATGATTATAATAATAATAATTTAATCCTGACACTCTCGTTGACTTTTTGACAGAAACTGACTTACTACACAAACTCTGAAGATTATACCTCTAGCACCTCCCTCAGTCCCTTCTACCTCGATTTCTTGCTACTCTCCATCCCTGCACTATCCACCTTCCTGCTGCACTCCATACCCTACTAATCATCCCTCTCCCTCTTACAATCCATTCTTCCTGCATCCTGCTGTAATCTGCTGCGCTGTATGACCCCTGTGGTTTAGCGCTTCTTTTTTATTATAATAATAATAATAATAATATGCCCATCATCCACTTGTGCACCTCGATGATATCTCCCCTCATTCTACGTCTCTCCAGAGAGTGGAGATTCAACGCTCTATCTTCATACAGGAGATTTCTTATACTGTAAATCATTTTAGTCATTCTTCTCTGTATGTTCTCCAATGAATCTATATCCATCCTGTAGTAAGGAGATCAAAACTGACCTGCACAATCCAAATGAGGTCTCACCAGTGATGCATAGACCTGTAAAATAACTTGGACTTTTGTTGCTTATACTTCTTGAAATAAATCCTAGCAATCTGTTAGTCTTACTGCCTCAAATGTTTTACTGAAAAACGTCAGTAAATTTGTCAGGCAGGAACGACCTCTCGTGAACCCATGCTGAGATTCATTAATCAAATTATGTTCTTCAAGGTGACTTCTAATAATATCAGCTATAATTGATAAATTAGACACTTATGCAACACTTGGGTATATTTATTGAGGAAACGTTTCGCCACAGTGGCTTCATCAGTTCATACAAAGGAGAATCATGAAGAACAGGATTCTCCTTTGTATGGACTGATGAAGCCATTGTGTGGCAAAACGTTTCCTCAATAAAGATACCCAACTGTTGCATATGTGTCTAATTTACCAACTTGTTGGTTCTCTGAACCATTCATTTACATCAGCTATAATTGATTCCAGTAATCTGCCTACTATAGACGTGATGCTTATTGGACGGTAATTTGATGGAATTGACTTATCCCCTGATTTGAACATAGGAACTACATTAGCTATCTTCCACATCTCTGGCACAACACCAGTTAGGATGGACGTATTAAACACATTCGTTAATGGCTGACTAAGTTCCATCTTGCATTCTTTAAGTACCCTGGAAAACAACTCGTCGGGTCCCGGGGACTTATTTTGCTTCAGTTTATCTATCTGTTTGATAACCATGTCCCTCGTGACAGTAATATTAGTTAATTTGAATTCTTCAGGAACTGAATAATTGTTAATTTCTGGAATCTCATTTACGTCTTCTTGTGTAAAGACTGACAAAAAATAGTCATTAAATAGAGAACACATTTCCAGTTCGTTATCCGTCAGCTGTCCATTCCCAATTTTCAGAGGTCCTACCTTTTCCCTCACCTTCGTCCTGGAAATTCCACCTTCGTCCTACACACCTGAAAGAACCCTCTTGGATTAGTCTTTGTTAACCTACAGCTAATCAGCAAGATAATGTTAACCTACAGCTGATCAGCAAGATGTTATTAGCCTACAGCTGATCAGCAAGATGTTATTAGCCTACAGCTGATCAGCAAGATGTTATTAGCCTACAGCTGATCAGCAAGATGTTATTAACCTACAGCTGATCAGCAAGATGTTATTAACCTACAGCTGATCAGCAAGATGTTATTAACCTACAGCTGATCAGCAAGATGTTATTAACCTACAGCTGATCAGCAAGATGTTATTAACCTACAGCTGATCAGCAAGATGTTATTAACCTACAGCTGATCAGCAAGATGTTATTAACCTACAGCTGATCAGCAAGATGTTATTAACCTACAGCTGATCAGCAAGATGTTATTAACCTACAGCTGATCAGCAAGATGTTATTAACCTACAGCTGTGTGTTGTTGGGTTCTTTTCATAGATTTGGTAATATTAACAGACGATGAGCTTGGTTTTTGGTAGCGTTTAATGAGGAGTTGGAATATATGGGAGCTGAGAGCCTATGCCTGTGTCCGCCGGCTATGCCTACTCGAATCGTACTGACTACTAGGGCCGCCCGGCACTGGGGCATTCAAAAGGCAGGCCTATCATTGGCTAACACAAGTCACATGGTAATCACGTGAACAGCTATGGCGCAGCCGTTAGAAGTACGAACCGTACAGCTCGGGCATGCTAAGTATGGCATCTCGACATACAACTATACAAACTAAGGACAACAGGCAACAACTCTCAGCTGATTCTATACAATGTCAAAGTACACAACAGTTGAACATTATACTTCACATGGATGTTATCGTGATAGAACAATCTACAATACAATATGATGCATCATGATACTTGGGAATTAATTAAATGAGCTCATTCTAGAAAATCATGATAAAAGAGATAAAAAAAAATAATTTGTTCGATCGAACTGTCTTCATGTGATCTACGAATTCTGAGGAAATATATTTACAAGAAGGTAGTGATTAACAGACAAGGTAGATCTGGTGCACTCAAATCTATACTGTTAATTCTCAGAACTCAGAGAGAACGGGAACACAAAAAAAATTGAGTAATACTAAGTAGATATTATAACACACAGTTAAACGCTTACTACATATTTATCTACAGTATACAGGTTATTTACATTTAACCCCAACTCTGCTAGGGTGAGATTGATATAGGCTGTATAATTATCATCTCTGGGTGGATCAAACTCTGTTACAATAGGTAACTCAACTTCTGATTGAGGAGGATCTACACTGGTATCTACAAATGATACTTGAGGATTTCTTAACACTTGTCGTGTACGTAGCGAATAACGACATTCAGGTTGATCTGACTGATCATTAGAGGTAGAGGGAACAGCAACAGGAGAATTATCAGATTCTGTCTCACTTGTCTGATTGTCAGGGACTTCATCATCATCATCGCATACTAACTTCATATGATCTAAATGCGATTCTTTAAACTGACCCGTACTAATTTCTCTAACTTTATACTTGTTGCCATTAATATGTTCGACTACTCTATAAGGACCAATAAACTTTTGATCAAGTTTTGGCATTGCTGACGTTTTGTTAAAGTTGAACAGCATGACTCTGGACCCTACTTGAACTTTAGTCGGTTTGGCTCTAGTATTAGTCACTCTAGTAAATTCTGCTGTTGACTTATGAAGTGTTTCTCGAATTCGTCTGAAAACACTTTGAGCTTGACTGGTACGAACTGCTACGAAATCATCTGGATTATAAGTCGGTTTCGGATTGGAATATAACAGCTCATAAGGCAAACGCTTATCGACACCGTACAGTGCATAATGAGGGGTATCACCTATTGAAGCGTTAAAGGCAGAATTTATTGCACATTGAACATCAGGAATGACTTCATCCCAGGTTACACTATTGGGATTGATGGTAGCTCTCAAGACGTCAAGGACTTTCTTATTAGTTCTTTCTGCTAACCCATTACTGGCAGGATGGTGCGGAACAATGGTTGATTTTGTAATCTTGTATAGTTTACACTAGTTTTCTAGGATCTCATTACAAAATTCACCTCCATTATCTGTTATGAGGGACTTAGGAGTGGTATGTCTGCAGATTATACGTTCCTTGAATGCTTTTGCTACTGTTTCGGCAGTCTTATCTGGGATAGGAACTAACTCACAATATCTGGTGAAATGATCGACCATCACACACAGATGTTTGTTTCCACTGAGGGAACATTGGAAGTTGGTCAACAGATCTAGTGCAACTCTTTCCCATGGCTCACTAGTAGTAGGAAAGATCTGGATTGGATTAGGACCCGTGACATTACCTTTATGTTTCATACAGACACTACATTTCTTGACATACTCAGTAATATCGGTAGACATACGAGGCCAAAAGTTCAATCTGGCTTGTTTCACAGAACAATCCATACCAGGATGTGCAACATCTGGTACATCGTGAACTAGCTGCAAGGCTACTTTCACTAGTGACTGTGGAATTACTAACTGGTATACTCTTCTACTAGGATTACCCAGCTCGGTAGTGCGATACAGCAATTCTTGGTTCATGACAAAGTCACTGATGGGTGCTGGTGGCTTCACAGAGAGAATAAGGTCTTCCTGGAGCAGGAATCGAACCACACCAGACCACAAGGGGTCTGTTCTTTGAGCAGCTTTACATCCTCAGCACTAAATGGAGGATCGGCAGTTACTACACTGACATGACGCGATAAAGCATCAGCAACTGCATTGGATTTGCCAGGCAAATGTTCAAAGGTCGGATTGAACTCTTGGATGGTCAAGGACCATCTGGCCAGTCTTCCAGTGGGTTGTTTATTCTGGAATAAGGGTATCAATGGGGCATGATCTGTTAAGACGTGAACAGGGTACTGGTAAATGATATCTCGAAAATGCTTTAAAGACCAAACTATAGCTAAAGCTTCTTGCTCAGTAACTGTGTAATTACGTTCAGCTTTAGTAAGGACTCGGCTAGCAAATGCAACTGCGTTGTATTTGCCACCGATCTTTTGTGCAAGGACTGCACCAATGCCTATTGAACTAGCATCAGTGGTCAAGTAGAAAGGCTGTGAAAAATCTGGAAATTTCAAAATAGGGGCAGATGTTAGCCTTTCTTTGAGGGTTTGGAATGCTCTTTCTTGACGGAAGGTCCAAACAAACGGAGCATCTTTCTTAAGCAACTCAGTTAGAGGAGCTGCTATTGAAGAAAAATTAGCAATGAATGATCTATAAAAACCTGCCAAGCCCACAAAGGATCTTACGGCATCATCGGTTTTGGGAGATGGAAAATTTGACACTGCAGTTACTTTACTCTGGTCAGTCGTAACCCCTCTAGGAGTGACTATGTGACCAAGAAACTTGATTTCTGATCTGAAAAATTGACATTTGGACAGTTTGATCTTTAAATTGGCTTCTTCCAGCTTACCAAGTACTACATCAAGTCTTTTTAGGTGCGTATCTACGTCTTGTGACATGACAATCACATCATCTAAGTACACCATGAGTGTATTACCTATGAGACCTCTAAAGATATTGGTCATGAGCCTCGAGAATGTGATAGGGGATGATCTTAAACCGAAAGCCATACGGCGGAATTCAAAATGACCTTGCGGAGTGGAGAATGCTGTGAGCTCTTGGCTGTCCTCGTGAAGAGGGACTTGCCAAAAGCCTTGTAACAAGTCTAGGGTCGAGAAAACTTTGTTATCTTCGATGTTACGTAATAGATCACCAAGTACAGGAAGTGGGAAGCGATCTGGAATCGTTTTCGCATTTAACTTCCTAAAGTCAATCACTGGGCGCCAAGTACCGTCCTTCTTAGGTACTAAGATCAGGGGCGCATTCCAAGGTGAATTGCTAGGTGCGATAACATCATCTTCAAGCATCTGGTTAATTAATTTCTCTGCGACAGCTACTTGTGAATGCGGCAATCTGTATGCAGGTACAGTGGACCCCCGAGTTTCGTAAAAACTTCACTCCTAAAGTCTGCTCAAGTGCCATTACCGAACGAATTTACTCCCTTAAGGAAAAATTTCACGTAGGTTAGTCTATTTCAGACCCCCAAAAATACACTTCCACAAGAACTTACAAAATTATACTTACATAATTGCACGATTTCCGGGGTATTCGTTAACCGAGGGTCCACTGTATATAAATGGGTCTAGTACCAGGTTCGAGTGGAATACGATGGGACAATAAGTTCGTTATACCCATCTTCTCACCTGGTAAGGCAATGGCTTTACGACGTTTGTTCAACAGGTTCAACAAACGTGTGGTTTCATCTGGGAAATCAGTAGGAGCTAAGTCTTTCTCCTTTACTGGTGGAATGGACTGATCCGGTGACATGGCTGGATCCTCCCCGGTTGCAATAGCACCGACCCACTGGTCAGGTGACAACTCCTCCTCAACCCGAACAGGGTAAGGGTAGTGAACAAGGTTAACATTATTGGTATTTGCTCGGAGCCGAACACTATGACCGGAAGTATTGGCAAGGAAGAAATGGATCTTCCGATCTCTTACGACATGTAAGGATGGCTCGACAAACAAACCCTTCACTTTACAGGAGTCACTGTCAACTAAGACGTTATCACCATCTGGAACTTGAGGGACAACAACAGTCACTCTAGTTAGTGCACTAGCTGCTACAGAGACGTCTTTCTGCAGACGGCAAGTGACGCCACCATTTGTGTTGTGGGGTTCTTTTCATAGATTTGGTAATATTAACAGACGATGAGCTTGGTTTTTGGTATCGTTTAATGAGGCGTTGGAATATATGGGTGCTGAGAGCCTATGCCTGTGTCCGCCGGCTATGCCTACCCGAATCGTACTGACTACTAGGGCCGCCCGGCACTGGGGCATTCAAAAGGCAGGCCTGTCATTGGCTAACACAAGTCACATGGTAATCACGTGAACAGCATGGCGCGCGTTGATCGAACCGTCAGCTGATCACAGCGTTATAACCTACAGCTGATCAGCAAGATGTTATAACCTACAGCTGATCAGCAAGATTTGTTAACCTACAGCTGATCAGCAAGATGTGTTAACCTACAGCTGATCAGCAAGATGTGTTAACCTACAGCTGATCAGCAAGATGTGTTAACCTACAGCTGATCAGCAAGATGGTGTTAACCTACAGCTGATCAGCAAGATGGTGTTAACCTACAGCTGATCAGCAAGATGTGTTAACTACAGCTGATCAGCAAGATGTTATTAACCTACAGCTGATCAGCAAGATGTTATTAACCTACAGCTGATCAGCAAGATGTTGTTAACCTACAGCTGATCAGCAAGATGGTGTTAACCTACAGCTGATCAGCAAGATGGTGTTAACCTACAGCTGATCAGCAAGATGGTGTTAACCTACAGCTGATCAGCAAGATGGTGTTAACCTACAGCTGATCAGCAAGATGGTGTTAACCTACAGCTGATCAGCAAGATGGTGTTAACCTACAGCTGATCAGCAAGATGGTGTTAACCTACAGCTGATCAGCAAGATGTGTTAACCTACAGCTGATCAGCAAGATGGTGTTAACCTACAGCTGATCAGCAAGATGGTGTTAACCTACAGCTGATCAGCAAGATGGTGTTAACCTACAGCTGATCAGCAAGATGGTGTTAACCTACAGCTGATCAGCAAGATGGTGTTAACCTACAGCTGATCAGCAAGATGGTGTTAACCTACAGCTGATCAGCAAGATGGTGTTAACCTACAGCTGATCAGCAAGATGGTGTTAACCTACAGCTGATCAGCAAGATGGTGTTAACCTACAGCTGATCAGCAAGATGTGTTAACCTACAGCTGATCAGCAAGATGGTGTTAACCTACAGCTGATCAGCAAGATGGTGTTAACCTACAGCTGATCAGCAAGATGGTGTTAACCTACAGCTGATCAGCAAGATGGTGTTAACCTACAGCTGATCAGCAAGATGGTGTTAACCTACAGCTGATCAGCAAGATGGTGTTAACCTACAGCTGATCAGCAAGATGGTGTTAACCTACAGCTGATCAGCAAGATGGTGTTAACCTACAGCTGATCAGCAAGATGGTGTTAACCTACAGCTGATCAGCAAGATGGTGTTAACCTACAGCTGATCAGCAAGATGGTGTTAACCTACAGCTGATCAGCAAGATGGTGTTAACCTACAGCTGATCAGCAAGATGGTGTTAACCTACAGCTGATCAGCAAGATGGTGTTAACCTACAGCTGATCAGCAAGATGGTGTTAACCTACAGCTGATCAGCAAGATGGTGTTAACCTACAGCTGATCAGCAAGATGGTGTTAACCTACAGCTGATCAGCAAGATGGTGTTAACCTACAGCTGATCAGCAAGATGGTGTTAACCTACAGCTGATCAGCAAGATGAGGTGTTTAACCTACAGCTGATCAGCAAGATGGTGTTAACCTACAGCTGATCAGCAAGATGTGTTAACCTACAGCTGATCAGCAAGATGGTGTTAACCTACAGCTGATCAGCAAGATGGTGTTAACCTACAGCTGATCAGCAAGATGGTGTTAACCTACAGCTGATCAGCAAGATGGTGTTAACCTACAGCTGATCAGCAAGATGGTGTTAACCTACAGCTGATCAGCAAGATGGTGTTAACTTGTAGAGGAGATGCAATACATAGTATGCAAGGACCACAGTACCTGCCTAGTCGTTTTCGGGAGTCGTCGCCCACCGCGGCCTGGTCCCAGATCAGACCAGTCAGGTTGTTTGTGCTAGCAGCTCACTGGCTAACGTAGGCACTAGTGCCCGGCTAATGAGAAACTGTTGTTCATATCACACTTAAATGATAAGTACCTAATTCACAACAAGATATGTCACTCCACTGGTGATAAAAGTACTTGTACTCTCAACTGTACACTAACTTACATGTTTAAATGTTTTCATTTCTATATTATGGGAATGTTTAAGGTAATGCAAACTCCCTGGAGTACAGACAAGGCAGGGTAATAATTTTTTATTAGAAAATACTGGAGGGACTTGAGACGTGCACGCTGAAATAACTTTGAAGAGTGGGACTCATAATACTGTACTAATAACCTCGCTGTCAAGGCGTCCATGATGTACTACAACATAATTCAGTAAACATAAAAGGTTAAAAGCTTTTAAGAACATAAAAGTGGTCTGCCTCTGCAGTAGGTCTATTGGCACATGATAGGCAGGTTCAATTCAATCTCAACCACACCCACTTGTATTCCTGCCCAACCTATATATAAAGCTAGCCAAAGTTCTTGCTTCATTGACGCTACTTGGGAGTTCCAGTCTTTGGAGTCTGAACTGCATTCCGCAAGCAGCAACAACATCACTGATCAGGTTTAACTAGGAGGCCTAGTCTGAGCGTGCCTTAGGGACGTTAATGCCATAACTACGACAATGTTCCATTACATAAACAGTAAGTGTAGGTAAACGTTTCAGAGAACCGACAACTAGATGAATTACACACATGTTCAACACTTGATTGATGGACTGATTACATCGACTCCAGGCTGAAGGACTGATTACCTCAAACTACTCCTAATCTTAATTCTCTGTTTAGGACTGATGAAGCCACTGCGTGGCGATACGTTTCCTCAGTAAAGATACCCAAGTGTTGCACATGTGTCTAATTCATCACTTACAGTAAGTATCCCTCTTGCCAAAAAGTTTCTCCTTCACAACATAACTTCCACTGGAGACAGAAGTGAAGAGGTAATTTTAAGGTGATCAATCCCTCAGCCTTGATAGACTATGGAATTGACTGGGCACCTCAGAATTACTTCTCCACCTCTGTCACCAGTGTTATATTCGACTTAAAATTGTATTGTGCAAGGGTTGCACACACGTCTTATTTATAAATTTCTTGATATTGTATATCATTAATATGAAACAGATTTTGTGTAGAGTGAGAGATGTGAGCAATGTGAATGTCAGTCATGAAGCGTGTGGGTGAAGTGTGTGGAGAGTGCTCGCTCTAGTTCACCTGCAGGGCTTCATGCTTTCCCATTTAGTGCTCCATTTTCAACCCTCGTTCACACAGCACGCGTTCACGCTCTTGTAAGAAGTAGATAAGATTTTTAACCCGTGTCTGACACTGCTCATATCATCCGCACTTGACACGCTGAAAAAAGGAACGCGCCAGTATTTCTCGGAATGGTTGGTAATATTGATTATGTAAACAGTCAGGGTGGGGGAGGGGGAAGCAGTCCCCACCACCACGCCCTCCACAAACGTAATGGGGAAGGTGGGGGTTATCCTCCCAAGGTTATTACAAGGATTATGTTGACCAGGGGGCATTAACCCTGGTCTTTATTATTAAAGAAAACTAATTACACCCGCAGTGTACGGCTATAACATTTTAGGCCATACTGTGGAACACCCCTATATACCTCTGATATACATTTGAAGAGTTTTAAGAGTTTGTTTACTCCCGCAGCCTAGCCCTAGGCTTAGCTTGTCTGATGTTTGGCAGGCTGTTGATGCTGGTGGCCAGCTGATCCATTTATGCCACAGTCTGGTTAATCCGCTACTTGGCGGAGGTACTTGTGGAGTTTCCTCTTGAAGCCTTCAACCCGTGTTCCAGCAGTGTTTCTGATATTATCTGGTAAAATGCTAAATAGTCTAGGTCCACAAGTGTTGATAGTGTTATCTTGGTGTGCCCATGGCGACCCTGCTTTTCACTAGGATTATTTTACATTTTTTTCCTTATCTCTCACTCCAGTATGTTATGGCAGTTTGCAGATTTGGGACTAGGCCCTCAGATACATTCCATGTAATTATCATGCATTTCTCTTCTGCTCGGTGGAGTAGGCTACATGTTTAGGGCTTTGAGGTGTTCCCAGTAATTTAAATACTTAAGTATCCCTATGTGATCCGTAAATGATACCTGTATCTGTTCCAGCTCTGATCTCTCCTGACCAGGACGGCGCCATCAATACTGAACAGTACTCTAAGAGAGAGCACAAACAATTCAAATAATGTCATCATTGGCATTAATTCCCTTGGTTTGAACGTTGCCATTATCCTCCCTCGTCATTTTCCTGGCTTTTGTGACATTCGCCTTATTGTGTTCGTTAAACGATAGGTCAGATGACATTATTATACCCTTCATGTTTCTTTCGTTCTACTTGGTGATCTTTTTATATTTTATAGTCCCCCCCTTCCCTTGTCAGTTGTTAATTTTATCCATATCTTAGCAGTTAAAACTTTGCATTATATAAAGTCATGTTATTCTCCACTGCTCTTGTTCAGACCGCTTTATATCTTGCAATTTTTCATGTCTTATGTCACAGCGTACTGTTCATACTTTCGCTGTTGTACAGTCACTTGAATCACAGTCTGTGACCTTGAGTCAACGACGGCTAAGCTGCCACAGTTTTTAAGATGCACCTAATAAACAACTGAGCGAATCAACATGTGATTAAAACTTTTGTCAGGTGATTTTACTCTAACAAATTAACACATTCTCCCTGCTCCTTCCCTGCCCTGCCCTGCCCTGCCCCTTCCTTGCCCTGCCCCTTCCTTGCCCTGCCCCTTCCTTGTCCTGCCCCTTCCCTGTCCTGCCCTTCCCTGCCCCTTCCCTTCCCTGCCCCTTCCCTTCCCTGCTACTTGGTGTTGACTCTGCTGCTTATCATAACATCATCATACTGTGGTTCTAACAATACACGTGGGCAGCAATGTAAACATTTCAAGACAGTATATCATCGCTGTTTAACCCATGCCGGCGTACTACTTATTTTTTAATAATAGTAATAAAAAAAGACGCCTTAATTATTCAATAATTTGTTGTTGGACACAATTCGCAGCGTCTCGATAAACTTAAGTTTTATAAAGCACAGTAATAGAACTCGTGTTGCCGGTGTAGGGCAGTACTCTGTTCAGAGAGCTGGTGCTACCGCCCATTTTCTCGCATCAAATCTGCTTGCCTTTCATTCTGCAAAGCTGTGCGATTCCTACGGGTTTAGCGCTTCATTCAACTTTTCTACTGAGTGACTAATTTTTGGTCATACATTTGTTTAGAGTTTAAAGGTTGTTATTGGTGTAACTTAGTTGTCGTGTTACACCTCGTTGATGCGTAACTTAGTTGTCGTGTTACACCTCGTTGATGCGTAACTTAGTTGTCGTGTTACACCTCGTTGATGCGTAACTTAGTTGTCGTGTTACACCTCGTTGATGCGTAACTTAGTTGTCGTGTTACACCTCGTTGATGCGTAACTTAGTTCTCGTGTTACACCTCGTTGATGTGTAACTTAGTTGTCGTGTTACACCTCGTTGATGCGTAACTTAGTTGTGTTACACCTCGTTGATGTGTAACTTAGTTGTCGTGTTACACCTCGTTGATGTGTAACTTAGTTCTCGTGTTACACCTCGTTGATGCGTAACTTAGTTCTCGTGTTACACCTCGTTGATGCGTAACTTAGTTGTCGTGTTACACCTCGTTGATGCGTAACTTAGTTTCGTGTTACACCTCGTTGATGTGTAACTTAGTTGTCGTGTTACACCTCGTTGATGTGTAACTTAGTTCTCGTGTTACACCTCGTTGATGCGTAACTTAGTTGTCGTGTTACACCTCGTTGATGCGTAACTTAGTTCTCGTGTTACACCTCGTTGATGTGTAACTTAGTTCTCGTGTTACACCTCGTTGATGCGTAACTTAGTTCTCGTGTTACACCTCGTTGATGTGTAACTTAGTTCTCGTGTTACACCTCGTTGATGCGTAACGTAGTTCTCGTGTTACACCTCGTTGATGGTAACTTAGTTCTCGTGTTACACCTCGTTGATGCGTAACTTAGTTCTCGTGTTACACCTCGTTGATGTGTAACTTAGTTCTCGTGTTACACATCGTTGATGCGTAACTTTGTTCTCGTGTTACACCTCGTTGATGTGTAACGTAGTTCTCGTGTTACACCTCGTTGATGTGTAACGTAGTTCTCGTGTTACACCTCGTTGATGTGTAACTTAGTTCTCGTGTTACACCTCGTTGAGTATTCGTGTTACACTGTATGTTCTCGTCTGTTACACCTCGTTGATGCGTAACGTAGTTCTCGTGTTACACCTCGTTGATGGTAACGTAGTTCTCGTCTTACACCTCGTTGATGCGTAACGTAGTTCTCGTGTTACACCTCGTTGATGCGTAACGTAGTTCTCGTGTTACACCTCGTTGATGTGTAACGTAGTTCTCGTGTTACACCTCGATGTGTAACGTAGTTCTCGTGTTACACCTCGTTGATGCGTAACGTAGTTCTCGTGTTACACCTCGTTGATGCGTAACGTAGTTCTCGTGTTACACCTCGTTGATGCGTAACGTAGTTCTCGTGTTACACCTCGTTGATGCGTAACGTAGTTCTCGTGTTACACCTCGTTGATGCGTAACGTAGTTCTCGTGTTACACCTCGTTGATGCGTAACGAAGTTCTCGTGTTACACCTCGTTGATGCGTAACGTAGTTCTCGTGTTACACCTCGTTGATGCGTAACGTAGTTCTCGTGTTACACCTCGTTGATGCGTAACGTAGTTCTCGTGTTACACCTCGTTGATGCGTAACGTAGTTCTCGTGTTACACCTCGTTGATGCGTAACGTAGTTCTCGTGTTACACCTCGTTGATGCGTAACGTAGTTCTCGTGTTACACCTCGTTGATGCGTAACGTAGTTCTCGTGTTACACCTCGTTGATGCGTAACGTAGTTCTCGTGTTACACCTCGTTGATGCGTAACGTAGTTCTCGTGTTACACCTCGTTGATGCGTAACGTAGTTCTCGTGTTACACCTCGTTGATGCGTAACGTAGTTCTCGTGTTACACCTCGTTGATGCGTAACGTAGTTCTCGTGTTACACCTCGTTGATGCGTAACGTAGTTCTCGTGTTACACCTCGTTGATGCGTAACGTAGTTCTCGTGTTACACCTCGTTGATGCGTAACGTAGTTCTCGTGTTACACCTCGTTGATGCGTAACGTAGTTCTCGTGTTACACCTCGTTGATGCGTGATAATACGGAATATATAAGATAAACAAAAATGCATCGTTTATAAACTTGTAATAGGTTAAGGTTCGCTCACCAGGAGGTTGTTAAATAATTGGATTGGAAAAATCTCCTTATCCGAACAAGACTATAAGCGTGTTTAATTTATACATTTGTCGGTATTACACATCTTGTGTGATAACGTTTTGCACTGTGGAACGCTGGGTTATTTTTTCACTAGGTAGATGTTAAGACTTATAAGAGAGCAGAACCAGCCATTGTGACTGTGTCTCGCTCTTATGAAAACTTCGCCATGGCTTGACGGTGTTCTCCCTACACGGACACGTTGTCCCAATAAATGCTCGGGTCTACTACACCAGTCTGTCTTTTAAAAGTTAATTCAATAGCTTTGTTATGCACCTCACCCCCATCTTGTGAATGGTAGTGTGAAGATTGCAAGAGCGAGAGAGCGCTAGCTTGCTCCAAGAGCTGAACCTCGATGCTCTTTTGGCTTAGTTAGCTGCAAGAGTATTACGTTGTTATCGATAGTGCACTTGCACTGTCGATCACAACTGGTGTGTAATCCATCGCAGTTCTCGTGATCATCCATTGTAGCCGAAAGACGTGAAAATCGCCAGAGGTGTCTACAAGCGGCTCTTATCTTACAGATAAAATTAATGAAAAGAGAGGCAACTTTAATGTTTCATAAGTATTTACAGTAATTGTCTTGACTCACAACATGGCCATCACTCATTACCTATTGTGTGTTCAGCATGAATATTGAGCCAAACTTCCCTGCGAGATAAATTTAATCATTAATAAATATTCAGTCATTGCAAATGTGTCCATTTATTTAAAAGTTAGATATGCTAGGCTTCGATTTTTGCAATAAGCAAATAGTACTAACATGTTTGGTCGTTTCTACGGTTTATTCTACTTTGTTGAATAGAGAAAATATATAGTAGTTATACTATTATGAACAAAGACTTGGATCCAGTGTCATTGAGACAATCCATGTGGCTTTGATTTTGTTAAAATTTCGTTAAATTTTATCAGTATTGCAGAAAATTATTCATGGAATGGGAATAATACTGCTGGCATAATTAACTAATTTATTTCTTGACTTGGAAATGAGATTTGGACTTCGTTGCTGGCCGTCCCCGACCATTAACTGGGAAAAGGTAGGCAGATGAATTTTTGAGTTTCTAACACAGACCATAAATAGTAGTAGTAAAGAGCAACAGCCAGCATCAGCAAGGTAAAAACGTCAGTGCCCCAAAGTAATGTCCTGGCACCTCTGCTGTTTCTTATCCTCATAGCAGACATAAAAATATCCGTCACAGTTTTATATCATTTGCAGATAACACTAAAATAAGCATGAAAGTATATGCAGGGTTTTCCAAAAGGGAGTAGAGAACATGATGTTCAGTGGTGATAAGTTCCAGCTCCTTAGATAAGGAATATGTGAAAGACTTAAAAGTAATTATGTCGGCTGACCTTTGTATCAAGGAACACGATAAGGCAAATATCACGACAGCCAGGAGGATGTCAGTGTGGGTAATGAGCGATTTCAAAACAAGGAAAAAGAATGCTAATGGTGACACTTTTCAAATCACTTGTGCGCTCTCGTTTGAAATATTAATCAGTGTTGACGGTCCCGTTCAGGGCAGGAGAGAGATCAGAGCTGGAAGAGAGAGAGAGAGATCGTTTACTGCCCGCATAGAACCAAGATAGCATTTAAATTACTGTAAATGTATTAGTCCTAAATATGTACTCGCTGGAGCGGAGGAGAGAGATGTATGATAATATATACCTGGAAAATACTTGAGGGCCTTGTCCCCAAATCAGGAACTAGCTATAACATACTGGAGTGAGAGACATGGGAGGAAGTGCAAAATATTCCCATTGAAAAACGGGGCGCCGTGGCCCCAGACTATTCGACATTTTACAAGAAGATATCAGAAACACCGGAAATTAGACAAGTATCTTCACTAGGTTCCAGGCTGTGGTGGATATCTTGGCCAGTGGGCCGCCAAGAGTAATAGCTTTGTTGACTAGGGAAGCACGAACCTTGCCCCAGCCGGGCTCTGGGGGTAGGAAACCCCTCGAAACTCATCGAAAGTATAAAGGTAAGATCGAGCTGGGATTCTTCAGTCGAGTCGAAGGCACAACCACTTAAAGCAAGTCACCAACGGTTCTTGGATACAAAATCGCACCTAGGAAGAGACTGAAGCATTAAACTTTTGTTCTTAGACACCAGACTAAAATCTTATTACAACTTTTGACATATACTAATAAATATATAATCCGGAGCTATTATAAATGCAGTGTGAATGGGCTTTAGTAAATAACTCTGGCTGTCGATAAATAAAACACTTTGGTACTTTTATTCTGGAAACGTTGCTCCAGCCAGTGGCTTCAGTCTAACGCAGAGAAGCGGTGATAGATGGTGTGAGGTAATCAGTCCCTCAGCCTGAAGTCGATTTGTTCGGTTCATCAATCTTGGTAATAGTGCAGCATATTCGCAGAGATGGCGCTTATATACTGGAGAGAGATGAGGTGGAGCAGTGGAAGGCGGAGTCGCCAGTGGAGAAACCCACTAGTGGAAGTAGGTCGTGCCTATAGGGAATTCTTCAAAAGGTTGCCTTATCTGTAGTCACGACCTGCTTCCACTAGTGGGTCTTCTCCACTTGTGACTTCGCCTTCCACTGCTTCACATCATGTCTCCAGTATACAAGCCCCGTCTCCGCGAGTGTACTGCACTGTTATTAAGACTGATGAACTGAACACATGGACTCCAGTCTGAGGGACTGATTACCTCACACTTCATATTTCACCTTTTCTCTGCGTTGAACTGAAGAAGCCACTAGCTGGCGCAACGTTTCCAGAATAAAGATACACAAGTGTTGCGAAAGTCTTATTTATCAAATTGTCGGTGTTCTGAACCGTTCATTCAAACTCTGGATCTCGGAGAGAAGTAGTTCAGATATAGTATATTTTTAAGCGTTCCTAACCCATGCGAGTCAGTGCACGGAGTGGTGAGGCTCAATCCTCCGTCCGCTAATTGCAAGACAGACGCTCTCCTCTGGCAATCATACTTTTTGACTTTTGATGTCTCAGAACACTGGAACAGCTTACTCAGGGTAATGCAAGAGCTTATTCTATGGTTATTTAAAGACACACTTGGATAATCACTTTAGAGTGTACTTTCCTGAGATACGGTGGTGGCCAGGTTTAGTTTAGGTTACCTTTAAGAGGCACGTTAGTGTAGTAATGTCAAGGAGGAGTACAAGGTACACATGCTATCTTGTGAACATCTTGCGATATATAACTTTACCGTATACAGTACATATGTTGAATATCATCGCAAATCAGGTACATTGAACAGGTTCGCTTATTTCTTATCGTGTATGTCATTATATCATTGAGGTATAGGAAGTTGAATGGGAGGGGGGGGATGTCTTTCAGTAGCTGTGGAGAGTTTGGAATGTAGGCGGCAGCAGCAGCAGCGTGTGCAGCCTCCACTACACGCACACGATCCTAGCCTTTCTCTCTCTCTCTCTCAACATCTCCACCTACCATCATGATGCAAGGTAATTAGCATTTCTAAGCAGTGGAAACAGTTTATTACTAGTTAATGTAGACGGCACGTGTGAGTTGACGGGTATATGTAGACCCAACTACGGCGACAGTGGTAGCAGCATAGGGAGCCGTGATGTCTCTGCAGATGATCTGCAGGCTTTAACCCCACCCCCTTCCCTTGAAGGTGAGGAGGGTTCTTGATGTTCTCTTGTTTCAAGATATTGAAGCTACACTCCTCTTCCGCGTGCCCAAAGTATTGTGTAAGCTGTACGATCTTAGTGCTTCCTCTTTAATGCAATAATGAAATGTGCTGTGTTAGAGTGCCATCTGAACTATATAAAGCAGCATCACTACCTCTGGCACACCTCATGTCTTTTGTGATGCTTCTTGTGGTAAACACTACATATGTTAAGTGAAACATAATTCTGATTTTGTTTTATTTGTGAAACCTTGACGTGGAGGAGAGTTTCCCAAATATAGTGATTTTGTTACATTTATATTTCCTGTGAACTGCCATCTTCGATTCATTAAATATTACCATACTAATAGTACTGCAGGTGCAGCAATTTCGTTGCTTTATTACCGAAACGTTTCGCCTGCGCAGCAAGCTGCTTCGGTTGAATAGTAAGGTGACTAATATAACAGCTAATATAACAGCTTAAGAGATTGAGGTTTTGATTCCCTCATCCTTGATAGAAGTTGAGAGGTAATTTGAGGTGTCCCTCAGCTTTGAGAGTTGAACAGGTCATAGCGTTCAGTTGATAGTGATCAACGCTGTGTTGTGAACAAGTTCAGTCAAGGCCGAGGGACAACACATCTTCCTTAGCTATCTCCAGTATATTAATCACCTCTGCATTCGACTGAAGAAGCCTTCGGTGAAGACGAAACCTTATAGTAATAAAAACTACATTTTCACTTGTCTTCATCTATTAAGTGAACATTATTGTATGATCTTAAAAGGGTTTACCACTTCACTGGAATATAATAACCTTGATAGTAATATCAAGTGGAGACTTTCAGCAAATTAATTATATAAAGTTTTTAAATATTTTAGAGATATAGTTTGGTAAAGTACAGTTTAAAGTTACTTAATGTGAAGGGTGTGCTAATTAGGTACCCCTGAAGGGGGACTATTAACACATTGCCTCATTTTTTTTAATTCCAACTTTATTTCATTCATAATACGCCTTGTCCAATCAGATTCAAATTTTCATGGCATGTTCGTGCACTACCACAAAAGTTGAGGCCATTACCAGCATCCTGGAATGACTCGGTAGCGAAGCTTCAAACCTTCAAAAAGAAGGTTCCCAAAAATTTGACAATGGCGGAAAGTGAAATTTAAACATATAGGTACAGATTTGACCATTTTATTTGGAAAATAGTCTATTTTTTATTACCGTTAAATCACATTAAATAATTTTGTTTGTCTTCTGAATGACTTAAATATTTAATAGTTGATGCATCATCTGAGGGTCAGGATGGTATCTGTTAAGGTGCTGGCAAATTTGTTCATGTAAAATAGTGAAAAAAAAAATTGGAATCGTTGTAATCCGTAATCCGTGCTATACCTGAAGAATGACTCGTCTGATCGACTTCAAATTTTCACCACTGGTGTGGTTTCGTAAACACAAGACTCGTGCTACTATTGGGTGACACAAGTCCCACTTTACTAGTTTTATTTAATAAATAGCTATTCATTTTTATTCATTAACTAAAGAATGCCCCTAATGATGGGTTTAACAAATGACGATGGATTCTATAAGATGAAACCCCGCAGGTTTACTTCAAGTAGCTGCAAATTTTATATTGACTGAAATAGTTCAAAAGCTTGGACTCGTTTTAGTCACGTCATTTACCGGAGAATGCCTTTTCTGCTTGGCTTCAAACTTTCACCGTTGATGCGCTTTATTAGAACACAGCTTGTCACTTTTAGATGTGTAAGTTTCAGTTTGCCGATTTGATTAAGCAATTTCTTTCCCATGCCTCTGATATCTTCATGTCTCGCACTTCCAAAATACATGTAGTGCCTGTTTAGGCTAGGATTGTTCCTGGGCTAAAGTGTGACACTAGGGCTGAGACTGTTGATGCCCAGCTCGTGTGTGATGGGTCGAAGGTAACACCGGCCTAGACCGTGTTGTCATTGTGTTAGTGAGCGTTGTTGATGCAAAGCTCTTTACACTAGGTAATACCAGTGACCACCACATTGTCACGCCTTCAGCAGGGAGATGAGTCATGGTGTGAGGAGTGATGGTACACTACCAGCAGCAGTAGTGGTGTGAGGAGTGATGGTACACTACCAGCAGCAGTAGTGGTGTGAGGAGTGATGGTACACTACCAGCAGCAGTAGTGGTGTGAGGAGTGATGGTACACTACCAGCAGCAGTAGTGGTGTGAGGAGTGATGGTACACTACCAGCAGCAGTAGTGGTGTGAGGAGTGATGGTACACTACCAGCAGCAGCAGCAGTAGTGGTGTGAGGAGTGATGGTACACTATCAGCAGCAGTAGTGGTGTGAGGAGGATGGACACACCACGCAGCAGTAGTGGTGTGAGGAGGATGGCACACAGCAGCAGTAGTGTGTGTGAGGAGGATGGTACACCCAGCAGCAGAGGGTGGTGAGGAGGATGGCACACCCAGCAGCGTGGTGTGAGGAGGATGGCACACCACAGCAGCAGTAGTGGGTGGAGGAGGATGGTCACACACAGCAGCAGTAGGTGTGAGGAGATGGACACCAGCAGCAGTGGTGTGAGGAGGATGGACACACCGCAGCAGGTAGTGAGGTGATGGTCACACCAGCAGCAGTGTGGTGGGAGGGGACACACAGCAGCAGTGTAGGGGAAGAGCAGAGTGGTGGAGAGTGATGGACACCACCAGCAGTGGGGTGGTGTGAGGAGGATGGACACCACCACAGCAGCAGGGGGTGGTGTAGGAGTGATGGACACCACCAGCGCAGTGGTGGGGTGAGGAGGATGGCACACCCAGCAGCAGTGGTGGTGTGAGGAGATGGACACCACCAGCAAGCAGGGGGGGTGAGGAGGATGGCACACCAGCACAGTGGTGGTGTGGAGAGGATGGCACACCAGCAGCAGTAGTGGTGTGAGGAGGATGGACACACGGCAGCAGCGAGTGGTGTGAGGAGGATGGTACACCACCAGCAGCAGTAGTGTGAGGAGGATGGTACACTACCAGCAGATAGTGGTGTGAGGTGATGGTACACTACCAGCAGCAGTAGTGGTGTGAGGTGATGGTACACACCAGCAGCAGTAGTGGTGTGAGGAGTGGTACACACCAGCAGCAGTGGTGTGAGGTGATGGTACACACCAGCAGCAGTAGTGTGAGGAGTGATGGTACACACCAGCAGCAGTGTGGTGTGAGGTGATGGTACACACCAGCAGCAGAGTGTGTGAGGAGTGATGGTACACTACCAGCAGCAGTGTGGTGTGGGGTGATGGTACACACCAGCAGCAGTAGTGTGAGGGTGATGGTACACCAGTAGTGAGTGGTGTGAGGAGTGATGGTACACTACCAGCAGCAGTAGTGTGAGGTGATGGTACACCACAGCAGCAGTAGTGGTGTGAGGGTGATGGTACACACAGCAGCAGGTGGTGTGAGGAGTGATGGACACACCAGCAGCAGTAGTGTGTGAGGATGATGGTACCCACCAGCAGCAGTGGTGGTGAGGAGTGATGTACACTACCAGAGCAGAGTGGTGTGAGGTGATGGTACACACCAGCAGCAGTGGTGGTGTGAGGATGATGGTACACACCAGCAGCAGTAGTGTGTGAGAGTGATGGTACACTACCAGCAGCAGTAGTGGTGGTGAGGAGTGATGGACACACCAGCAGAGTAGGTGTGGGTGATGGTACACACCAGCGCAGAGTAGTGTGAGTGGGTGGTACACTACCAGCAGCAGAGTGGTGTGAGGAGTGATGGTACACTACCAGCAGCAGTAGTGGTGTGAGGATGATGGTACTACCACGCAGAGTGTGAGGTGATGTACACACCAGCAGCAGTAGTGGTGTGAGGGGATGGTACACACCAGCAGCAGTAGTGGTGTGAGGAGTGATGGTACACTACCAGCAGCAGTGTGGGAGGAGTGATGGCACTACCAGCAGCAGTAGTGGTGTGAGATGATGGTACACTACCAGCAGCCAGTGGTGAGTGAGGTGATGCACACCAGCAGCAGTAGTGGTGTGAGGTGATGGTACACACCACAGCAGCAGTGGTGGGAGGATGGACACTACCAGCAGAGTAGTGGTGTGAGGAGTGATGGTACACACCAGCAGCAGAGTGGTGTGAGAGTGATAACTACAGCAGCAGTAGTGGTGTGAGAGTGATGGTACACTACCAGCAGCAGTAGTGGTGTGAGGTATGACCACCAGCAGCGTAGTGGTGTGAGGAGTGATGGTACACCTACCAGCAAGCAGAGTGGTGTGAGGAGTGATGGTACACTACCAGCAGCAGTAGTGGTGTGAGGAGATGGTACACACCAGCAGCAGTGTGGTGTGAGGAGTGATGGTACACTACCAGCAGCAGTAGTGGTGTGAGGAGTGATGGTACACTACCAGCAGCAGTAGTGGTGTGAGGAGTGATGGTACACTACCAGCAGCAGCAGTAGTGGTGTGAGGAGTGATGGTACACTACCAGCAGCAGTAGTGGTGTGAGGAGTGATGGTACACACCAGCAGCAGTAGTGGTGTGAGGAGTGATGGTACACTACCAGCAGCAGAGTGGTGTGAGGAGTGATGGCACACTCACCAGCAGCAGTAGTGGGTGAGGAGGATGGTACACTACCAGCAGCAGCAGTGGTGTGAGGAGTGATGGTACACTACCAGCAGCAGCAGTGTGTGTGAGGAGTGATGGCACACTCACCAGCAGCAGTGAGTGGTGTGAGGAGTGATGGACACTCACCGCAGCAGCAGTGGTGGTGGAGGAGGATGGTACACTACCAGCAGCAGTGGTGGTGTGAGGAGTGATGGTACACTACCGCAGCAGCAGTAGTGGTGTGAGGAGGATGGTACACTACCAGCAGCAGCAGTGGTGGGGAGGATGGACACACCAGCAGAGTGTGAGGTGATGGTACACTACCAGCAGCAGCAGTAGTGGTGTGAGGAGGATGGTACCACCAGCAGCAGCAGTGGTGGTGAGAGTGATGGTACACACCAGCAGCAGTAGTGGTGTGAGGAGGATGGTACAATACCAGCAGCAGCAGTGGTGTGAGGAGTGATGGTACACTACCAGCAGCAGTAGTGGTGTGAGGAGTGATGGTACACTACCACCAGCAGCAGTGGTGTGAGGAGTGATGGTACACTACCAGCAGCAGTAGTGGTGTGAGGAGTGATGGTACACTACCAGCAGCAGCAGTGGTGTGAGGAGTGATGGTACACTACCAGCAGCAGTAGTGGTGTGAGGAGTGATGGTACACTACCAGCAGCAGCAGTGGTGTGAGGAGTGATGGTACACTACCAGCAGCAGTAGTGGTGTGAGGAGTGATGGTACACTACCAGCAGCAGCAGTGGTGTGAGGAGTGATGGTACACTACCAGCAGCAGTAGTGGTGTGAGGAGTGATGGTACACTACCAGCAGCAGTAGTGGTGTGAGGAGTGATGGTACACTACCAGCAGCAGTAGTGGTGTGAGGAGTGATGGTACACTACCAGCAGCAGTGGTGGTGTGAGGAGTGATGGTACACTACCACCAGCAGCAGTGGTGTGAGGAGTGATGGTACACTACCAGCAGCAGTAGTGGTGTGAGGAGTGATGGTACACTACCAGCAGCAGTAGTAGTGTGAGGAGTGATGGTACACTACCAGCAGCAGTAGTGGTGTGAGAGGATGGTACACTACCAGCAGCAGTAGTGGTGTGAGGAGTGATGGTACACTACCAGCAGCAGTAGTGGTGTGAGGAGTGATGGTACACTACCAGCAGCAGTAGTGGTGTGAGGAGTGATGGTACACTACCAGCAGCAGTAGTAGTGTGAGGAGTGATGGTACACTACCAGCAGCAGTAGTGGTGTGATCCTGGATGACAAACTAACAGGTCAGGGATCGTGACTCCCTCAACTCCCCAGATCCACACACCTCACTACCTCATCACCTCCCTCGCCACTTTCTCGCCTCCACCACTATCCCCCCCCCTCCCCTTACCTACCCACGCGTTCAAATCTCCTTGAAGGCAGGACGTCAGTCCAGTCTTGGTTACCAACTTGTATCCACTTGTCTTGGTTCAGTGAAACTGATGAGGAAATATATTTACCACTGAAACACTGAAAAAAGGTTTATGGTTACCAGTGAAACACCTAAACACTGCATCTCTTGCTACAGTGTCGCCAATTTAGTATACCACCTGTCGCATCCACTCTTGTCTCTACCATAAATTCATCATGTATTTCCTTGTTTTTCACCATCCATCTTAACCACACCAACATTTCCTGGCCATTCCTTTCCTCTTTGGGTGTTATAAAAAAAACTGAATTGCTCTTGATTTTTTTCCCTCAGTATAAGTAAAATAGTAAACGAATGTTTTTTTTATATAAATTAGCATGATGAGACGCGTCCTATACGTGTTTAGTGTCAAAACAACGTAAATTAATGTGGCGCGATGCTCCCTATAATGTTTAGTGTAAGAACGATGTAGTGTAGTGATATAAGGCAAACACAAAAGTTGTCAAAAAAAAACTTTATTGGAACAATATTATGCCGTGATTTGATAAAACTCTACACAGCGAAATGTTGACACAGTGAAGGCTTGTTTTTTTCAGTTGGTGCCTTATGTTCATTGTTGTGGGCAGTGTTGTCTTCATAAAGTTTGGCAATGCGCTGTTTCATCCAGTATAATGATCAGCCTGAGGACGTGTAGCAGTACCTTATGAGTGCATCAACAACCGTACTTCCAGTGCTAGACTACGCTTCCCATGCCTCTTAGTTCTGCTCCACTCGTAGTTATTGCATGACATCGGTCTGTGGTGCCACAGGCTCTGACACTGAGTTTTTAACTAAACATATGGTAGCTGTGTATTTAAAGACATAGACTAGGTAGGTTTAAGCACGTGCTGCTGGGGTCACACGTGTACATGCCAACACACCTAAAATATCACCGAATGAGCACATCAACTACTGCACGTTTCTTGAACATGTGGGAGTTAATTTCTTAACCTTCAATAAAGAATCCTTTACTACTCCGTACACAGTGTGTCAGACCCACATTAGAATATGCAGCACTAACACGGGGACCTCGTCTATTCAAACAAAAAAATTAAGAACTAACCCTAACGATTCATTATAGGTTAGGGTAGGTTCGTCAGGACACCGGACAGGTGTTTCCTGACGCGGGAAAAGTAAATGCAAACTCCTCAGAAATGCGAGAAATGAAAATAAGGTTAGAAACAAATAAAACAGCCAGCATGTTAGGAAGTAGTTTTTCCTATTCTCCGGGTATTAGAAGTATAAGGAATTGGGTGAGGAAGTTGTGGAGGAATGCCTCTATATCGGTTGTGAGGAATGTCTAGTATCATGTATATTCAATTTACGTTGTTTTTGTAGTTTTGCAAACACACATCTGCACCAATAATATATTTTTTAGACTTTCTCACTTTGGTTTTTTAATCGTGGAAGAAGATTGGAAGATGCATTTTTTACGATCAAATGGTTGAAACCTGTTAATGTTGGTTAATAGGCGGAGTGCGCAGCTACCTTGACCTGCCCACCAGACTAGCCTGGGCTATGGCTGGCCCACCAGACTAGCCTGGGCTATGGCTGGCCCACCAGACTAGCCTGGGCTATGGCTGGCCCACCAGACTAGCCTGGGCTATGGCTGGCCCACCAGACTAGCCTGGGCTATGGCTGGCCCACCAGACTAGCCTGGGCTATGGCTGGCCCACCAGACTAGCCTGGGCTATGGCTGGCCACCAGATAGCTGCAGGCTGGGCCAAGACTAGCCTGGCTTGGCGCCACCAGACTAGCCTGGGCTATGGCTGGCCCACCAGACTAGCCTGGGCTATGGCTGGGCCACCAGACTAGCCTGGGCTATGGCTGGGCCACCAGACTAGCCTGGGCTATGGCTGGCCCACCAGACTAGCCTGGGCTATGGCTGGGCCACCAGACTAGCCTGGGCTATGGCTGGGCCACCAGACTAGCCTGGGCTATGTGCCACAGACTAGCCTGGCTTGGCCACCAGACTAGCCTGGGCTATGGCTGGCCCACCAGACTAGCCTGGGCTATGGCTGGCCCACCAGACTAGCCTGGGCTATGGCTGGGCCACCAGACTAGCCTGGGCTATGGCTGGGCCACCAGACTAGCCTGGGCTATGGCTGGCCCACCAGACTAGCCGGGGCTATGGCTGGGCCACCAGACTAGCCGGGGCTATGGCTGGGCCACCAGACTAGCCTGGGCTATGGCTGGGCCAAGCTCGTCTCGTGGGGACTGGAGGTAAGAAGCTGAAAATATCAGTAATAGAAGAGGATTTTGGGATTGACATTACCGGACATATCACCAGCTTCACCTGAAAGACAAAAAATAAACTTCACAGATTTCAGGAACTTTAACAAGGATGTTTGAGAATTTCATGCACAAAATATACGTTGGGCTCATAATGTAGCCACAGTATGGAGCCCCTATCTGGTCAACCATGTCCAAAAATATAAAAAAGTTTGAAAGATTTGCAACCAGACTAGTTACGATAACTAATGCGATTGGAGGAACTGAACCTGACCACTTTTGGACGAAGGGAAGACGTGATTATGGCGTACAACTTGTGATAGGGCAAAGAGGGGTAGAATACTTGAACTAAGAGGAGTGGAAGTAGGTGGAAGCTAAAAACGTCAGCCATAGGAATGTTAGGAAGTAGTTATTTAATATCAGAGTGATTACAATTTAGAATGTATTGGATGAAGAAGTAGTAATGGCAGATACGGTACGCAGCTTCAAGAGTAGGTCCAAGAGGTCAGAAAAAAGTAATGTCGATCGAAACATTCCAAGAGGTGAGGCCAGAAGCCAGTAAACACAAATGGGTGAATGTACACATAGTTCTCTCTTCTCCCTCTCCGATGGCCCCTGCAGCTTGCTCCTTTTAGTATGTGTGTGGCCTTATTTAATACCTGTTCTCTCTCCCATAGGTAAGTCGTCTTTGCTGGGATCTCTGTCTAGCCTCTCCAGCACTGGTAAGTTCAAACTATATCTTAAATTGTCTTGTTTTATTTTAGACAGTAAGGTACACAATTGTTGTTTTGATGTTGAATGTCTGCAGTACCATTCATTAATGACTGACTAAATCCAGAAATCCATGTTTTGGAATAAATAGCGGGAACATTTGCCTTTTCGTCAAATTTTGCCTCGAATTAGAATATGACGAACAGATTATGGATATTATTTGAATTGAAATTGTAATAGATTTTCTCGTGAAATATTTAAAAAAAAAACATTTTTCTGAAACATTTTTAAACACTGATTACAAATCTGTTCTTAACTTTTACCTCTACGTCTATATTTCGAAATATGACGCTTTTGTATTTTAGTTTTAAGATTTAGGATATAAATTGCGCATTAGGATAATCACTCGTTTAATGCCCATCATACACTTTTTAGATGACTGTAGAACACTTATCGTAAATTAATGTACAAAACTTGAATATTGAGATACGATTGTCTCTTGTATGTAGAAACGTTGATTTTTTTATATTTAAGAATTCTTAACAAGATTGTTCGGTCGTGGGGGGGGGCAGGAAACGTAATTAATGGAGAGGGGCATGGATGTTTAAGTAGTCTTGCTTCCTTTTTGAGGCCATACGCTAAATTACCGAATTTGGGGCTGGCTAAAGACTGGAAATAAGGGCCTGACTGTCAGTTTCTTGCCACTAATGCTCAGTACATACTTTCTCAAGAAATAATAGAGATTTGGATCTATTTGGGCAGTAGAAATAACCCAACATAGGCGACGACAGAATGTCATGATTTTATGGCGAACCTTCAATCTGCTGGGATACGTAAGTTCGCAATGCCTTTGCTTAGAATCAGTCGGTTTAGCAGTTTTGTTTTGTTTTTACTCGTGGAAGCTTATGATATTGCCTGGTGTCACAGTATCGTAGTTCAAGCTTAATCCTTAGGCCTCATCGGAGAGAGACTTCCATAATAATAGTTTTTTTCCCTGACTTGGTTCACGTTGAAGGGGGTACTTCAAGGCTTAGTTCTTAGCACCTACCCCTCTTCCTGTTCGTCATTAATGACCTTGCCTCTGTTCTGCCTTCCACTGTTTAATTCTCTATATATCGACGAATTTTTGTTGCTGTACCTTGTGTGGGTGCTCACTGTCGCCTTGCAATAATCTCCAGTTTGGTATTGATCATTCTTCCAGCTGGGCCACTGCTCTTTCATTTAAATTTTCTGTTGCTAAATCACACCAGATAACTTCACAAGGCACCCTATTATCTCTCGTACCATTCTATACCTGTATGGCTCCCGTATTCCTGAACAGCATATGGTAAATTTTCTTAAGCCTTCCATTGTATCACCAAATGTCCTGGAAGCCTCACTTAATCTCCTTGAAAGCTGTTTATCAAAGCTGCCTAAACCACCTTAAAACTCTAACCCATCTTTCTTGGGGCTGATAGACGAACCTTCACCTTGATTCAGCCCTAATCTTATCTAAACTTGACTACGCCTTACCCCCCCCCCCACTACTGTCTCTACACCTGATCCCATTTATCATCAAGGATTACGTTTGTCTCTGGGCTGGACGTAGAGGCGAATGTCCCGTCTTTACAAAATCGATTCGATGCCCATTGTCTCCGTTATTTTTATAATCTTTCGTGACCTTCACGTGAAGACCCTTCCACGTATAGAATGGTTACTCGTATTAGTAAGACTAATTTGTTGAATCATCGCCGCTATTTATCACGTCCCTTCGTATTTGCTCTCTTAGCTTCCCTTAATTTACCTCTCCTTTACATTCACTCTTCATCTTGCTTTTGGCCTTCCTCCTTGGCTACCTCCGACCATTTATGTTTGCTCTTCCACTCTTCCATGTGCACATGTTTATTTGCCTCCTACAACTTTGTTTTCTCTCTCTCTCTCTCTCTCTTGCTCTCTCTCCCCTCTCCCCCTCCCCTCTCTGTCCCCTCTCTCCACCTCTCCCCCTTCTCTCTCCCTCTCCCTCTTTCCCTCTCTCTCCCTCTTTCCCCCTCTCTCCCTCTCCCTCCTTCCCTCTCTCCCCTCTCCCTCCTTCCCTCTCTCCCCTCTCCCTCCTTCCCTCTCCCTCTCCTCCTTCCCTCTCTCCCTCTCCCTCCTTCCCTCTCTCCCCCTCTCCCTCCTTCCCTCTCTCCCCCTCTCCCTCCTTCCCTCTCTCCCCTCTCCCTCCTTCCTCTCTCTCCCTCCTCCCTCCCTCTAACCTCCTCTTCTCTCCCTCTCTAACCCTCTCTTCCTCTCCCTCTCTAACCTCTCTTCCTCTCCCTCTCTAACCCTCTCTTCTCTTCCTCTCTCTATCTATATATATATATATATATATATATATATATATATATATATATATATATATATATATATATATATATATATATATATTTATATATTATTATTATTAACATTATTAACACATCGGCCGATTCCCACCAAGGCAGGGTGGCCCGAAAAAGAAAAACTTTCATCATTCACTCCATCACTGTCTAGCCTGAGGGATGCTTTACACTACAGTTATAAAACTGCAACATTAACACCCCTCCTTCAGAGTGCCGGCACTGTACTTCCCATCTCCAGAACTCAAGTCCGGCCTGCCTGTTTCCCTGAATCCCTTCATAAATGTTACTTTGCTCACACTCCAACAGCACATCAAGTATTAAAAACTATTTGTCTCCATTCCTATCAAATACGCTCACGCATGCTTGCTGGAAAATCCAAGCACCTCACACACAAAACCTCTTTTACCCCCTCCCTCCAACCATTCCTAAGCCGACCCCTACCCCACCTTCCCTCCACTACAGATTTATACCCTCTCGAAGTCATTCTGTTTCGTTCCATCCTCTCTGCATGTCCGAACCACCTCAACCCCTCCTCAGCCCTCTGGATAATAGTGTTGGTAATCCCGCACCTCCTCCTAATTTCCACACTACTAATTCGCTGCATTATATTCACACCACGCATTGATCTCAGACATGACATCTCCACTGCCTCCAGCCTTCTCCTTGTTGCAACATTCATCACCCATGCTTCACACCCATATAAGAGTGTTGGTATAACTATACTACCATACATTCCCCTCTTTTCTTCCACGGACAAAGTTCTTTGTCTCCACAGACTCCTAAGTGCACTACTCACCCTTTTACCCTCATCAATTCTATGATTCACCTCATCCTTCATAGACCCATCAGCTGACACGTCCACTCTTAAATATCTAAATACATTCACCTCCTCCATACTCTCTCCCTCCAATCTGATATCCAGTTTTTCATCACCTAATCTTTTTGTTATCCTCATCACCTTACTCTTTCCTATATTCACTTTTAATTTCCTCCTTTTATATACCCTACCAAACTCATCCACCAACCTCTGCAACTTCTCTTCAGAATCTCCCAAAAGCACAGTGTCATCAGCCAAAAGCAGTTGTGACAACTCCCACTTTGTGTTAGATTTTATCTTTTAATCCCACACCTCTTGCCAATACCCTCGCATTCACTTCTCTTACAACCCCATCTATAAATATATTGAACAGCCATGGTGACATCACACATCCTTGTCTAAGGCCTACTTTTACTGGGAAATAATCTCCTCTCCTACATACTCTAACCTGAGCCTCACTATCCTCGTATAAACTCTTCACTGCTTTCAGTAACCTACCTCCTATTCCATACACCTGCAACATCTGCCCCATTGCCCCCTATCCACCCTGTCATATGCCTTTTCCAAATCCATAAATGCCACAAAAATCTCTTTACCCTTATCTAAATACTGTTCAGGTATATGTTTCACTGTAAACACTTGGTCTACACACCCCCTACCTTTCCTAAAACCTCCTTGTTCATCTGCTATCCTACTCTCCATCTTGCTCTTAATTCTTTCAATAATAACTCTACCATACACTTTACCAGGTATACTCAACAGACTTATTCCCCTATAATTTTTGCACTCTATTTTGTCTCCTTTGCCTTTATACAAAGAAACTATGCATGCTCTCTGCCAATCCCTAGGTACCTTACCCTCTTCCATACATTTATTAAATAATAGCACCAACCACTCCAAAACTATATCTCCACCTGCTTTTAACATTTATATCTTTATCCCATCAATCCCAGCTGCCTTACCCCCTTTCATTTTACCCACTGCCCCACGAACTTTCCAAACACTTACAACTGGCTCTTCGTCATTCCTACAAGATGTTATTCCTCCTTGCCCTATACACGAAATCACATCTTCCCTATCTTCATCAACATTTAACAATTCCTCAAAATATTCCCTCCATCTTCCCGATACCTCTAACTCTCCATTTAATAACTCCTCTCCTATTTTTAACTGTCAAATCCATTCGTTCCCTAGGCTTAGTCAATTTATTAATCTCACTCCAAAACTTTCTTATTTTCAACAAAATTCGTTGATAACATCTCACCCACTCTCTCATTTGCTCTCTTTTTACATTGCTTCACCACTCTCTTCACCTCTCTTTTTCTCTCAATATACTCTTCCCTCCTTGCATCACTTCTACTTTGTAAAAACCTCTCATATGCTAACTTTTTCTCCTTTGCTACTCTATTTACATCATCATTCCACCAATCGCTCTCCTTCCCTCCCGCACCCACTTTCCTATAACCACAAACTTCTGCTGAACACTCTAACACTACATTCTTAAACCTACCCCATACATCTTCAACCCCGTTGCCTATACTCTCACTAGCCCATCTATCCTCCAATAGTTGTTTATATCTTACCCTAACTGCCTCCTCTTTTAGTTTATAAACATTCACCTCTCTTACTTGTTGCTTCTATTTTCCTTGTATCCCATCTACCTTTTACTCTCACTGTAGCTACAACTAAAAAGTTATCTGATATATATGTGGCCCCTCTATAAACATGTACATCCTGAAGTCTACTCAACAGTCTTTTATCTACCAATACGTAGTCCAACAAACTACTGTTATTACGCCCTACATCATATCTTGTATACTTATTTATCCTCTTTTTCTTAAAATATGTATTGCCTATAACTAAACCCCTTTCTATACAAAGTTCAATTAAAGGGCTCCCATTATCATTCACACCTGGCACCCCAAACTTACTTACCACACCCTCTCTAAATGTTTCTCCTACTTTAGCATTTAGGTCCCCTTCAACAATTACTCTCTCACTTAGTTCAAAAGTTCCTATACATTCGCTTAACATCTCCCAAAATCTCTCTCTCCCTCCTCTATACTCCTCTCTTCTCCAGGTGCATACACGCTTATTATGACCCACTTTTCGCATCCGACTCTTATTTTGATCCACATAATCCTTGACGTATATATATTATAAAAATAGAAAAGAAATGAGGGTTTCTGATAAATATAAATTTTTGTTTGCACTCGTTCCGCTGTGCGTGATGCAACATACAACAAACAGTTTTATGAGGATGGCAGTGTTATTAAGGTAATTACTTGTATGTGTGTTGTGAGCTCACGTTCTAATTATAGCCGCCAGAGTCCTCGCTCACGCGAGATCTGGACTTCAATAAGGAAAATTGTGAATTGAAATGAAAATTTTGTGGTGGGGGGAACAAAGCTGACCTTGGAGCCGTGGCCACAACGACTTAACATCCTAAGAAATCGTTCGTTTATAAATTACACAGATTATGCCAAAAACCACGTTCGTTATTGAAATAGCTAGGTTAGGTAAGTTTCGAAATATCGTTCGTTTCCTGGCTTTAAATACTCCAGCGTTCTAGTGTTTACCTGGCAGCAGATGTTAAGTTCAGTGAACTTAGGTCCTTGTTAGGTGTTTTAGTCATGCTCTATTATAAGTTTATTTTAGTTGTGTTAACTACTATCGTATATAGGGAAGTATAGAATATTGTATAGAAAGTCGGAAAACCAACGATATTGTCGAAAAGTCATTCTCTCGCAATCGTTTAAAAGTAAACTTTTGTTTAGGCTGGTAGGTTTTACTGGGGCACTGTCTGGTTAGCATTGAGTTGTCCCCTCCCCTTCTTTATCTTAGGATTACCTAGGATAAAGGCCAGGATGGTTCACTGGTAATTGACCCCCGGTGCAGATCGCCTTGGGTCATGACAAGGGCACCTTGTTTACCAACCCACCCCATTTATCCCTCCCTCTATTCTTCATAGGGGGAAGGAGTCTTGATATTGATCAAAGGCACTGGAGCTACCTTCCTCTTCCTTGGATCAAACAAACTCGTTCCCGGACAATGTATAGCCCTTCAGTGATTAACGCTTCACCGTAAATGTAATTAAAAAAAATAATTGGTGTAGGTTGAATGTAAACTGTCAGGAGTCTCGTGTCAATGAATGTATACAGTGCAACAGTAACTTGTATGATTGACACAATAGTGGAGAAATGTGTGGTGATCCTAGGAGTGGCTTGTGAAGGTAGTCAAGGTGTGGTGATCCGAGGAGTGGCTTGTGAAGGTAGTCAAGGTGTGGTGATCCGAGGAGTGGCTTGTGAAGGTAGTCAAGGTGTGGTGATCCGAGGAGTGGCTTGTGAAGGTAGTCAAGGTGTGGTGATCCGAGGAGTGGCTTGTGAAGGTAGTCAAGGTGTGGTGATCCGAGGAGTGGCTTGTGAAGGTAGTCAAGGTGTGGTGATCCGAGGAGTGGCTTGTGAAGGTAGTCAAGGTGTGGTGATCCGAGGAGTGGCTTGTGAAGGTAGTCAAGGTATTGCATCAAGTAAAACGCTAGTCTCACACCTTCACTATTGATGACAAGACCTGAGTAATACTGTGCTACAATTTGGTCTTCAATAATATATTTTAGGAGCAGTTGAGAGTTAGTGAACGTATGTTGAACATTATTAGAGAAGCAATTACGAGATATAATGTGATAAAGCAAAATATATTGCAAGGGTTAAAAAAAATAATAGTTGATGGTGCAAATGAATGAAGTAGTTGTGGGCCGCGTGAGGAGAAAATGCTAAAAGTCTGTCACTCATGTTAGAGTACTCGATAGTTTAATATATAATATTGAATGATTGGGTTGTGTAGACATAATACAGCCTCACCACTAAATATAATATAAATACGATGTGCTTTTTCGCACTTTTTCTTCCCAAGCTAAACATCTGCTTTTTTTTTTTTTTGCGCGTTAGAGTAACGTAAATGAATCTACATTTACTTTTACTTAACCGACAGTAAGAAACTAACAAACGAGCGGTTTATGTGTAACAGTAAGACCTATCGTAGTCCATTACAGCAGTTCTTTACAATGTTTTTTCAGAGTGGACCCCCTTGGGAAGACCTTTCACGGACTGGCGCACCCAATGTTATATAATATATATACACACACACACACACACAAACATGCACGCACGCACACGCGGGGTGGACAAAATAACATGGACACCTGCTGATTGAACTGTTGAGCTGTCGAATGACTAATCAATTTAAATGTGTTACAGGTCCCTTTTTGCGCTGTCTTCCAAGACAACAATACACAAAGTCACACCTCTAAAGTTCAAAATTGGCATCAACAACATGAAAGTTAAGTCGAACATTTGGATTGGCCCCAGCAGTCGCCTGATCTAAATATTATCGAGCATCTGTGGGGTCAAATGTAACAGCAAGTTAGGAACCCATTTCTTCCACCGTCCTCTTTGGAAAAGTTAGAGCAGATTTTGCTTGAGGAATGGCTCAAAATTCCCCCTGAATATTGTTCGAATATTATATGAATCAATTCCTCGACGAACTGGTGTTGTTTTAACTGCAATGGAGGACCAACTCCATATTGAAAATAAAAAATAAATGTTATAGAACAAGGTGTTCATATTTTGTTCGTCCCTTGTAGATTCTGATAATTACAGTTTCTAGTCATCTTACGGGAGTTGATCTCTGCCTCCTGACCCATTTGAGGTTAAGCTGCAAGTGCTAGACTTGTGTGAGTTAACACTCGGGTTCCCTTAAAGATGTTACAACTATTACTACTACACGTTAAACCCATATGGTTATATAGTTCCTGGAGGAGCGACAGCATATTAGATCAATCCAAGGGAAATGAAGATAGGTCTAATTCCTTGGATTTTGAGCCCCATCACAGGCACCAACCTCGCGGGTCATTGAAGGTGTTGATCTCCAGCTTTCGGACTCCTTGGGAGGGTTGAGATCCTAACTCCTAGGTCTCTGGAGTGAGAGATATGGAAGACAGCTCAAAATAAATCCAGTGAAAAGCAGAGGCGCCGTGGGCACAATAAGGGAACAATATATCAACGTCTGTGGCCACAGACTATTCAACATTTTACCATAAAATATCAGAAACATTGCTGGGACAAGTGTAGAAGTCTTCAAGAGGAAACTGGTCAAGGATCTTCAGGTGCCGGATCAACCAGGCTGTGATGGATATGTTGGTCAGCGGGCCTCCAGTAGCAACAGCCTGGTTGACAGAGCAAGCACCAGACGAGCCTGGCCCGAGACCAGTCTCTGGGAGTAGAAAAACTCTGCACTCATCAAAGGTATATCAAAGTTCATCTGCCTTTTAAGGATTTTGAGGTAGAACTACTGTGTCTTACATTGGTTGAGGTAGAACTACTGTGTCTTACATTGGTTGAGGTAGAACTACTGTGTCTTACATTGGTTGAGGTAGAACTACTGTGTCTTACATTGGTTGAGGTAGAACTACTGTGTCTTACATTGGTTGAGGTAGAACTACTGTGTCTTACATTGGTTGAGGTAGAACTACTGTGTCTTACATTGGTTGAGGTAGAACTACTGTGTCTTACATTGGTTGAGGTAGAACTACTGTGTCTTACATTGGTTGAGGTAGAACTACTGTGTCTTACATTGGTTGAGGTAGAACTACTGTGTCTTACATTGGTTGAGGTAGAACTACTGTGTCTTACATTGGTTGAGGTAGAACTACTGTCTTACATTGGTTGAGGTAGAACTACTGTGTCTTACATTGGTTGAGGTAGAACTACTGTGTCTTACATTGGTTGAGGTAGAACTACTGTCTCTTACATTGGTTGAGGTTGAACTACTGTCTCTTACATTGGTTGAGGTTGAACTACTGTGTCTTACATTAGTTGAGGTTGAACTACTGTGTCTTACCTTGGTTGAGGTTGAACTACTGTGTATTACATTGGTTGAGGTTGAACTACTGTGTATTACATTGGTTGAGGTTGAACTACTGTGTCTTACATTGGTTGAGGTTGAACTACTGTGTCTTACATTGGTTGAGGTTGAACTACTGTGTCTTACATTGGTTGAGGTTGAACTACTGTGTCTTACATTGGTTGAGGTTGAACTACTTTTCTTACATTGGTTGAGGTTGAACTACTGTCTTACATTGGTTGAGGTTGAACTACTGTGTCTTACATTGGTTGAGGTTGAACTACTGTGTCTTACATTGGTTGAGGTTGAACTACTGTGTCTTACATTGGTTGAGGTTGAACTACTGTGTCTTACATTGGTTGAGGTTGAACTACTGTGTCTTACATTGGTTGAGGTTGAACTACTGTGTCTTACATTGGTTGAGGTTGAACTACTGTGTCTTACATTGGTTGAGGTTGAACTACTGTGTCTTACATTGGTTGAGGTTGAACTACTGTGTCTTACATTGGTTGAGGTTGAACTACTGTGTCTTACATTGGTTGAGGTTGAACTACTGTGTCTTACATTGGTTGAGGTTGAACTACTGTGTCTTACATTGGTTGAGGTAGAACTACTGTCTTTGGTTGAGGTTGAACTACCGTGTCTTACATTGGTTGAGGTTGAACTACCGTGTCTTACATTGGTTGAGGTTGAACTACCGTGTCTTACATTGGTTGAGGTTGAACTACCGTGTCTTACATTGGTTGAGGTTGAACTACCGTGTCTTACATTGGTTGAGGTTGAACTACCGTGTCTTACATTGGTTGAGGTTGAACTACCGTGTCTTACATTGGTTGAGGTTGAACTACCGTGTCTTACATTGGTTGAGGTTGAACTACCGTGTCTTACATTGGTTGAGGTTGAACTACCGTGTCTTACATTGGTTGAGGTTGAACTACTGTGTCTTACATTGGTTGAGGTTGAACTACTGTGTCTTACATTGGTTGAGGTAGAACTACTGTCTTTGGTTGAGGTTGAACTACCGTGTCTTACATTGGTTGAGGTTGAACTACTGTCTTACATTGGTTGAGGTAGAACTACTGTGTCTTACATTGGTTGAGGTTGAACTACTTTCTTACATTGGTTGAGGTAGAACTACTGTCTTACATTGGTTGAGGTTGAGAGGGCTGCTGATCGTGTCAGTACCACACACATGCACAATCAAGAAATATATTGAGATTTCGTTACTTGTGACGAAACGTCTCGTTTAATGTTTTTGTCGGTATTATATAGGTGTACTTGTACACTGTGTTGGATCGCACAACTGTCGAAATGCATCTAGTTATAGTAAAAGTATGGTGTCCGTTGTGGTGTTAACCTTCCACTAGTGACTACGACTGTTGTAACAGTTCTACTGAGACTGGCTGCGGTATCTTGACCTATACATGTCTGGTACTAGTTCCCGTGATCATCGTCTCCGCTGCCCGCTCTCACACCAAGCCCACTCAAATGAAAACTAAATTTTATTGATGAAAGAGCTGTAAATATGTGTACTGGATGTAGAAGTTTTTTTTTTATTTCATATAAAATATTAAGATATTACTCGGTATCCTCTTAAAATGAAGTTTGAAGAGTAGGTTTGATTTAAAATTAGTATAATTTTAAGTATTTCTTCACAATGTAACGTAAAAAAATTTATATTGATTTTGTAGCCAACATTTCGTATGTTAAATTTGACAGGAAACACCAGCAGTCCTGCGCGAACGAAGTGTTAAACAATCTTCAGTTTTACACTTTAAACAAGACTGTGTTACCGGGATGGTCCGTGTACCAGGCAGCCTGTGTTTCTTACCGGGATGGTCCGTGTACCAGGCAGCCTGTGTTTCTTACCGGGATGGTCCGTGTACCAGGCAGCCTGTGTTTCTTACCGGGATGGTCCGTGTACCAGGCAGCCTGTGTTTCTTACCGGGATGGTCCGTGTACCAGGCAGCCTGTGTTTCTTACCGGGATGGTCAGTGTACCAGGCAGCCTGTGTTTCTTACCGGGATGGTCAGTGTACCAGGCAGCCTGTGTTTCTTACCGGGATGGTCCGTGTACCAGGCAGCCTGTGTTTCTTACCGGGATGGTCCGTGTACCAGGCAGCCTGTGTTTCTTACCGGGATGGTCAGTGTACCAGGCAGCCTGTGTTTCTTACCGGGATGGTCCGTGTACCAGGCAGCCTGTGTTTCTTACCGGGATGGTCCGTGTACCAGGCAGCCTGTGTTTCTTACCGGGATGGTCCGTGTACCAGGCAGCCTGTGTTTCTTACCGGGATGGTCCGTGTACCAGGCAGCTTTTGTTTCTTACCGGGATGGTCCGTGTACCAGGCAGCCTGTGTTTCTTACCGGGATGGTCCGTGTACCAGGCAGCCTGTGTTTCTTACCGGGATGGTCCGTGTACCAGGCAGCCTGTGTTTCTTACCGGGATGGTCCGTGTACCAGGCAGCCTGTGTTTCTTACCGGGATGGTCCGTGTACCAGGCAGCCTGTGTTTCTTACCGGGATGGTCAGTGTACCAGGCAGCCTGTGTTTCTTACCGGGATGGTCCGTGTACCAGGCAGCTTGTGTTTCTTACCGGGATGGTCCGTGTACCAGGCAGCCTGTGTTTCTTACCGGGATGGTCCGTGTGTACGGTTCGTTCGTACTTCTAACGGCTGCACCACGGCTGTTCACGTGATTTCCAACCTCTGCCCATGTGATCTGGCATTAGCCAATGATAGGCCTGCCTTTTGAATGATACGCTGGAGGCACTGAACACCGGCTCTTCCTCTTCTTGTTAAATCTGCTCAGATTACACAAAATCTAGGCCCACAACACGTGTACCAGGCAGCCTGTGTTTCTTACCGGTATGGTCCGTGTACCAGGCAGCCTGTGTTTCTTACCGGGATGGTCCGTGTACCAGGCAGCCTGTGTTTCTTACCGGGATGGTCCGTGTACCAGGCAGCCTGTGTTTCTTACCGGGATGGTCCGTGTACCAGGCAGCCTGTGTTTCTTACCGGATGGTCCGTGTACCAGGCAGCCTGTGTTCTTACCGGATGGTCCGTGTACCAGGCAGCCTGTGTTTCTTACCGGGATGGTCCGTGTACCAGGCAGCCTGTGTTTCTTACCGGGATGGTCCGTGTACCAGGCAGCTTGTGTTTCTTACCGGGATGGTCCGTGTACCAGGCAGCCTGTGTTTCTTACCGAGCCTAAAGTTTACGTTGTACCAGGCAGCCTGTGTTTCTTACCTATGCACCTACACCAGTGAGCGTAGTATACACAGTATGGACCGTTCCTGCCGTGATTTGAGGGCAGATAGTGGCAGAGAGATGCACTGAGGCCGTAGTATAGTGGTACCTGTGTGCACAAATTACATTGAAGGTGACGTCATAGTCGTGGGTGATGCAACCCGGAAACTACCTGTCATTGGTGCGGCTACGACCCTGCTTATAAATTTTCCCTGTTAACGTATATTTGTTATGCCTGTTGTATCCTGTTACTGGTGAACTAGTGAACATTGTGTGTGAGAGGGATACTTGTAGTTTATACAGTGCGTACAGGTATAGCATTGTTGGTGATAATGTTGGTGAGAGTAGCCAGGCTGACACACCTCAGTTACCACCACATGCTGCTCGCCCTGCCTGTACATCTCTGCCTCACGTATGACCAAGAGTATCTCAAAGTATAATATATTTTGTATTTGGATAACACACTCTTGTCTTAGAATTTAGATGGTTGTGAGATACAAATTTTCGTGCACATGTGCATCAAGCACAAACTGAAACTTAAGAGATGTGAGGTGGGTTGCAGTACGAGTGATGCCAGCAGTGGTGTTGGCAGCACAGGTGAGGCGGGTGCTTTGCAAGCCTCGCCTCGTCAACCTCGCCTTGTTTCCTTCCCTCCGTTGTCTGAGCACGATAGTACGGTTACTTCACGATACCTCTTTATTTATCACCTCCACTGTGTGTGTGTATTTGAAACAAATTAATATGAGAACGCTTATTTATACGCAATAGCATGTTAGTGAGCGCGAGAGAAAGGGAGCAATGCAGAAAATTCCCTGAGATGGATATATTGCAGTGTTCTCCGCGAGTGATGGCATGCAATAATTAAGCATTGACCAGTGATTAATGTTGAAGTCATTGCTCCCTCGTGTATGATGTGTCAGTGCGAACATTTATACCATGAAGTTTGTGCTCAGTCTTGAAGTAACTTTTATTTACTTCGTCGCAGTGCATCACTACGGAGTGTTATGTTTTAACAGTGCAAGAACAATGTGCGAATACCCAAATCCGTACGAGTGTTACATTGTGGCAACACCCATAGTCTTCAGCTACCCTATTCTATGACAGTTACATAATGGGAACGCTGTGTGCAGCTACCCATTTACACTGTGGTGACACCTGCAGTGTCCACTACCTATTTCTATAATGCAAGTTACACTGTGGTGACACCTGCAGTGTGCACTACCTACTTCTATAATACAAGTTACACTGTGGTGACACCTGCAGTGTACACTACCTACTTCTATAATACAAGTTACACTGTGGTGACACCTGCAGTGTACACTACCTACTTCTATAATACAAGTTACACTGTGGTGACACCTGCAGTGTACACTACCTACTTCTATAATACAAGTTACACTGTGGTGACACCTGCAGTGTATACTATCTACTTCTATAATGCAAGTTACACTGTGGTGACACCTGCAGTGTATACTATCTACTTCTATAATACAAGTTACACTGTGGTGACACCTGCAGTGTGCACTATTTCTATAATGCAAGTGATTCATCACACAGGATGACCTGCATACGAATTTATAAAATTTTAAAGCTTGCTAGTCCATAAATGTTATGAGATGACCAGCTGATTGTTCTGGGGGTGATGACCAGCTGATTGTTCTGGGGTGATGACCAGCTGATTGTTCTGGGGGTGATGACCAGCTGATTGTTCTGGGGTGATGACCAGCTGATTGTTCTGGGGTGACGACCAGCTGATTGTTCTGGGGGTGACGACCAGCTGATTGTTCTGGGGTGATGACCAGCTGATTGTTCTGGGGTGACGACCAGCTGATTGTTCTGGGGTGACGACCAGCTGATTGTTGCGATGGTGAAAATCAGCTGATTGTTGTAGTGATCAACTGATTATTATTGGGGGTGGTGGTGGTGAAGATCATCTGATAGGAACAGTAAAGTGGACTAGCTTCCTCTCTGACAGCTTGCTGATAGACTCGCATTCAGTACCAGTGACGGGTCTTCCACATTTCCTTATTTTGTTCATAAATGTAACAATGGGTTAACATGCTGGGTGGGCAGGCACTACAGGACTACTCGCTAAATGTGCCTGAACGTTTCGGCTGCCCGAGATTCGAACCGAGGTTATTCAGCTATGAACCGATGTCGTACTACTGAGTTACTCTGCGTTCCTCTAGGTTTAGTGGCAATGAGGGTGGAGGAAAAGTAGGTGGAGTGGGGGAGAGGGAATTATGAAAGTGAATTGAGGGGGTGATGTAGTGGGGCTGGAAGAATATGTATTCTGAGGTGGTACAGCGAGTGTGGATTATTGAGGTGAAGGAAAGAGAAATAAATGTAGAATGGTGGTAGTTTTGGTGGAGATCTGAAGAGGAGGATGGTGCTTATTGGAGGAAGAAAAACATAAGAAAGATGGAACACTGCAGCAGGAAGTGGACTGTTGGGGGTTATAGTTGGTCTGTTACTTGGTTATAGTTGGTCCTGGCCTGATCAGTCAGGCTGTTGGTGCATGCTGAACGCAGTCCGATGGATGGGAAGACATTTTAGTTGCCTCTTCAGGACACTTAGGGGTATGTTGGCTGTTTCTTAAGTCTTAAGGTTATCAAATACGCACATAATGGATAAAGACAAATATAGAATAATAAGGTTCTTTACTGACAGTTTGCTCACGCAGGGAGAACTTTTCAAGCCAGACTTTAAAAAGCACCCCCCAGATAAGTGATGATTAAGTTGATTAAATGGTTGTGTGAATTTCGGAGTTGAACACAGGCATTCCTTGGGTCGTCAGATCTGCCTGAGTACTGATGTTCTGAAATACGTGTTTGGAGGTCTCTGGATGTTTCGCCGACGTATAATTTGCTGCAGTCATTACAAGGGATTGTGTATACCCCTGCAGTGGATTGAAACTTGTCCTGTCTGTTACTGGTAATGTCCTTGATGGTGGTGGATGTCAATAAAGGATCACATTATACTGTTTGTGTTTATTTTTCCATTGTGTCGGTATTTTATACCATTTATTTCCACCGTGTAGAAAAGTGTTGAACCCTTGGTGCTTGTTGATTTCTCTTAGTATACTTTGAACATAAGAACATATGAAAGGAGGAATACTGCAGCAGGCTAAAGGGTATAAAGTCTGAATAAAAACGGGTATAAAGTCTGAAATAATACATACAGAGTCTGTCTGCATAGAATTTTCAGAGGGTGTGAAAATTGATTTTAGGCGTGATTTACCGTCCTCCAAACTTAAATAGGGAACAAGGGAAACTACTTTGGGAGGAAATTGTTAAGGCTACAAGGCATGATAACGTAGTAATTTAGGGGACTTTAACTTTAGTCAGATTGATTGGAATTTCTTGACAGGTAATTTAGAATCAAACGACTTTTTAGAAGTAGTTCAGGATTGTTTTTTGAAGCAGTTTGTGACAGAACCTACAAAGGGAAATAACCTACTTGACTTGGTTCTGGCAAGCAAGGAAACCCTTGTAAATAATTTAAAAATTACAGACGAACTCGGCACAAGCGACCACAAGTCAATTACCTTTAGCATTGATTGGATGTATGATAGTAGTGATAATTCAATAACAGTCTCAGACTTTCGCTTAGCAGATTATAATGGGCTTAGAGAACACTTATCAACTGTGGACTGGGGTAACGAAGAGAGCTATCAATATGACGGCTTTCTTAACACTATACATGCAGCCCAAAAAACATTTATCCCGCATAAAGAAATTAGATCAAGTAGAAATGACCCAAAATGGATGAATAATAGGCTCAAATATCTTTTAGGGCAGAAGAGAAGAATTTATAGGCGCATAAATAGAGGTGAGGGGGTCATCTTGTAAATCAGTATACTGACATTAAGAGGGACGTTAAAAAGGGTAGAAGAAAAGCTAAACGGGACTATGAAATTAAAGTTGCTAGGGATTCAAAAACAAACCCAAAAAGTTTTTTCCAGGTTTATAGAACAAAAGTTAGGGATAAGATAGGTCCCCTTAAAAATAACTCTGGGCATCTTACTGACAAGGAGAATGATATGTGCTCTATTTTTAATAATTATTTTCTCTCGGTTTTCACACAGGAAGACACTAATAATATCCCAGTAATTAATTTTTATAGTGGCCCTGAAGAAGATAAATTATGTAATATCACAGTCACTAGCGAAATGGTTATGAAACAAGTAGACCGACTGAAACAAAATAAATCGCCGGGTCCTGATGAGCTTTTTGCAAGGGTTCTTAAGGAATGCAAAATGGAACTCTGTGAACCAATATCTAACATTTTTAATTTATCTCTTCAAACAGGTGTAGTGTCTGATATGTGGAAGATGGCTAATGTAATTTCTATTTTTAAAGCAGGGAACAAGTCACTACCGTCAAATTACCGCCCAATAAGCCTAACCTCAATTGTAGGCAAATTACTAGTCAATTATAGCTGATATTATTAGAAACCATCTAGATAACCATAATTTGATTAATGATACTCAGCATGGATTCACGAGGGGCCGTTCCTGCCTATCTAATTTATTAACCTTCTTCAGTAAAGCTTTTGAGGCTGTTGATCACGATAAAGAATTCGATATTGTTTATTTAGACTTTAGTAAGGCTTTTGATAGAGTACCGCACCAGAGACTGTTAAAGAAAGTGGCAGCTCATGGCATTGGGGGAAAAGTGCTGTCATGGATCGAGTCATGGCTCACCAATAGGAAGCAGAGAGTGTGCATAAATGGGGTTAAATCCGAATGGGGACTTGTAACAAGTGGTGTTCCACAGGGATCAGTCTTAGGCCCGTTGTTATTTATAATATATATCAATGACCTTGACGAGGGAATTACTAGTGATATGAGCAAATTCGCCGACGACACGAAGATAGGTAGGATAATTGATTCAAACATAGATGTCATAGAACTTCAGGAAGATTTAGACAAACTTAATTCGTGATCAGAAAAGTGGCAGATGCAGTTCAATGTAGATAAATGCAAGGTTCTGAGCTCGGGAGTGTCCATAACCCAAGCGCTTATAAGTTAAATAACGTAGAACTTAACCATACAGATTGCGAGAAGGACTTGGGGGTGATGGTAAGCAGCAACCTTAAACCAAGACAGCAATGCCTAAGCGTACGTAATAAGGCAAATAGATTACTGGGATTTATATCAAGAAGTGTTAGCAACAGAAGTCCAGAGGTTATATTACAGCTTTATACATCATTAGTAAGGCCTCACCTAGATTACGCAGCTCAGTTCTGGTCTCCATATTACAGAATGGACATAAATTTGTTAGAAAACATTCAGCGTAGAATGACTAAATTAATACATAGCATTAGAAATCTTCCTTACGAAGAAAGATTGAAGACCCTTAAATTACATTCACTTGTAAGACGTAGAATGAGGAGACATGATCGAGGTATACAAGTGGAAAATGGGTATTAACAAAGGGGATATAAATAAGGTCTTGAGGGTATCTCTCCAAGAGAGAACCCCAATAATGGATTCAAGTTATATAAGTTTAGATTTAGAAAGGATATGGGAAAGTATTGGTTTGGAAATAGGGTAGTTGATGAGTGGAACAGTCTGCCTAGTAGGGTTATTGAAGCAAGGACCTTGGGTAGTTTTAAATTTAGGTTGGATAAATTCATGAGTGAGAGGGGTTGGATTTGAGTGGGAATTCCATGAGTAAATAGAATTATCAAAGCTTATTTCTTGGGTAGCATTGAAAATTCGGTTGAATAAATATTCTGTTAGTGGGATGGAATGTGAAGGACCTGCCTAGTATGGGCTAACAGGCCTGCTGCAGTGTTCCTCCTTTCTTATGTTCTTAAAGTACAGCATATGGCTTGAGAAGTGGCTAATATACTGTAGTCCAACCTGTGGACGAAGACCTACACTAGTGGATGGTTTCTATGTAATCCCGCCTCCTCCTGCTTCGACTCACGATTCGCCTGACTACAGTATATAAGCCACTTCTCCGGCCATATGCTGTACTTTCTACAAGAGTGATGGACTGAACACATCGATTCCAGGCTGAGAAACTGATTACATCTAACTCCTCCTCTCCTTACCCCGTTTCTGCTTCAAATTGGACTGATGAAGCCACTATGTGGCAAAACGTTTTCTTAATAAAGATTCCCATATGTTGCATAAGTGTCTCAATCTTCAATTTGTCGGTTTTCAAAAAAATTATCACATTATTAATGTCTTCCTGTGTGAAAACTGAGAAAATAATTATTAAAAATCGAGCACATTTCATCCTCCTTGTCAGTCAGATGTCCAGAGTTAATTTTAAGGGGACCTATCTTTTTCTAACTTGTTCTATAAACCTGGAAAAAATCTTTTGGATTAGTTTTCGAATCTCTAGCAACTTTAATTTCATAATCCCGTTTAGCTTTTCTTATCCCCTTTTTAACCTCCCTCTTAATGTGAATATATTGATTTATAAGATGCCCCTCACCTCCCTTGATGCGCCTATAAATTCCTTTCTTCTGCCCTAAAAGATGTTTGAGCCAATTATTCATCCATCTCTGGTCATTTCTATTAGATCTAATTTCTGTGGCTGGAATTTTGCAGGTAAAAAAAAGGCTTAAAATTTTGTCTTGGGCAATGCACGTTGTATTAAATTATAGTTTTTTTTTCTAAACCGCCATTGTTTGGTTCTTGCGATATTGGGAAGGGTAGGAGAGAAGAGCTGCTGGATAAGTACAGGTCAGCTATAGAGCTAATCAAGTCTAAGGGAGGGGTCCCAATTATATGTAGCATCTTGCCTAGAAGGAGAGTGGGAAATGAATGGTTGTCTAGGGCAATTGGTGTAAATTGCTGGCTAGACAGATACTGCAAGGAACTTGCAGTCCCATTCATTGACAACTGGGACAACTTTTATGGCAAACATGATATGTATGCAAGGGATGGGGTACATCTCTCTGGGACAGGGGTGGAAGCACTTGCCAACTCGATTGAGAGGGCCATTGCTGACATGCCTAGTATTTTAAACTGATAGAAGATAGAGGTATGGGTGTATGTGGGAAACAGTCAGTTTGCAACACTAGGGCTGAAAACAGTAAATTTATAAAAGAAATTCATCATAAATTTACAAATAAAGACAATGGATCAGGTCAGCAAACAAAGGGAGACAGTAGAGGGAAAGAAGAGACTAGCTCCCTTAAGGTTTACTATACTAATAGCAGGAGTGTAAGAAATAAGATAGATGAGTTAAGATTAATTGCAAGTGCAGGAAACATAGATATTATTGCTATAACAGAGACCTGGCTCAATCTGAAAGATAGAGAGTTGCCTTCTGAATGTCACATACAAGGCTATAAATTATTCCACACTGATAGGGTCAACAGGAAGGGTGGTGGAGTAGCGATGTATGTCAGAGACAATTTAAATTGTTGTGTTAGACAAGATATAAAATTAGAAGCGTCGGCCATGAATCTGTTTGGTTACAGCTTCTTGAGGGCCGTGTAAAACTTATCTTGGGTGTGATTTACAGGCCCCCCAAATCTTGATAGGGAGTGCAGTAAACTTCTATGGGATGAAATTCGTAAGGCATCTACATATGAAAATGTTGTGCTAATGGGAGATTTCAACTTTAGACAAATTGACTGGAGCAATTTGACAGGAAATTTAGAGTCAAGTGACTTTCTTGATACGATTCAGGATTGTTTTTGAAACAGTTTGTGACAGAACCAACTAGAGGAAATAACCTGCTAGACTTGGTTCTTGCCAGCAGGGAATCGCTAATTAATAATCTTGAGGTTAATGATGAGCTTGGGGAAAGTGATCACAAATCACTCAGTTTTAATATATCATGGAATTACCTAATAATTGCAATCAAGTCTCTGTCCCTGACTTCCGCCTGGCTGATTTTGTAGGACTGAAAAATTACCTGGGTAGGCTGAACTGGAATGACCTGACAGTGGGTCAGGTAGGTGGTGATTGCCAATATGACGTTTTTCAGAGAATAGTTCTAGCTGCTCAGACAACTTATGTTCCTAATAGGAAATCAGATCAAACAAAAATGATCCTAAGTGGATGAACAATAGATTAAAACATCTCATTGGTCATAAGAGAGGCATATATAGGCGAATCAAAAGAGGAGAGGGGCAATTAAGTAATCAATATATTCAGTTAAAGAGAGAAATAAAAAGGGAATAAAAAGCAAAAAGAGACTATGAGGTTAAAGTTGCAAGAGAATCGAAGACTAACCCAAAAGGATTTTTCAGGTATACAGAAGTAAGATTAGGGACAAGATAGGCCCACTAAAAGTTACTCAGGTCAGCTCACCGTCAGTGATAAGGAAATGTGTAGAATTTTAACACTTACTTCCTCTCAGTTTTTACACAGGAAGATACTAGCGATATTCCAGAAATAATAAATTATGTAGAACAGGACGATAGTAAACTATACATGATTAGGGTCACAAGTGACATGGTACTTAGACAAATAGATAAATTAAAACCTAACAAATCCCCAGGCCCTGATGAACTGTATGCAAGGGTTCTAAAGGAATGTAAAGAGGAGCTTAGCAAACCTATGGCTAATCTTTTCAACATATCACTGCAAACTGGCATGGTGCCAGATAAGTGGAAAATTGCAAATGTAATACCTATTTTCAAAGCAGGAGACAGGTCCTTAGCTTCGAACTATAGACCAATAAGCCTAACCTCCATAGTGGGAAAATTTATGGAATCAATAATAGCTAAGGCAATTCGTAGCCATCTTGAAAAGCATAAATTAATCAATGAATCTCAGCACGGTTTTACAAAGGGCGTTCCTGCCTTACAAATTTAATAACTTTTTTCACTAAGGTATTTGAGGAGGTAGATCATGGTAATGAATATGATGTTGTGTATATGGACTTCAGTAAGGCTTTTGATAGAGTCCCACATCAGAGACTATTGAGGAAAATTAAGGCACACGGAATAGGAGGAGAAATTTTTCCTGGATAGAGGCATGGTTGACAAATAGGCAGCAGAGAGTTTGCATAAATGGGGAGAAATCTGAGTGGGAAGTGTCACAAGCGGTGTTCCACAGGGGTCAGTATTGGGCCCCTTGTTGTTCACAATCTACATAAACGACATAGATGAGGGAATAAATAGCGACATAAGCAAGTTTGCCGATGACACCAAAATAGGCCGTCCAATTCATTCAAATGAGGACATTAGAGCACTCCAGGAAGATTTGAATAGACTGATGCATTGGTCGGAGAAGTGGCAGATGCAGTTTAATATAGATAAATGCAAAGTTCTAAATATTGGACAGGACAATAACCATGCCACATATAAACTAAATAATGTAGATCTTAATACTACTGATTGCGAAAAGGATTTAGGAGTTCTGGTTAGCAGTAATCTAAAACCAAGACAACAGTGCATAAGTGTTCGCAATAAAGCGAACAGAATCCTTGGCTTCATATCAAGAAGCATAAATAATAGGAGTCCTCAGGTTGTTCTTCAACTCTATATATCCTTGGTTAGGCCTCATCTAGATTATGCTGCACAGTTTTGGTCACCGTATTACAGAATGGATATAAATGCTCTGGAAAAAGTACAAAGGAGGATGACTAAGTTGATTCCATGTATCAGAAATCTTCCCTATGAGGATAGACTTAGGGCCCTGAATCTGCACTCTCTAGAAAGACGTAGAATTAGGGGGGATATGATTGAGGTGTATAAATGGAAAACAGGAATAAATAAAGGTGATGTAAATAGCGTGCTAAAAATATCTAGTATTGACAGGACTCGCAGCAATGGCTTTAAGTTGGATAAATTCAGATTCAGGAAGGATATAGGAAAGCATTGGTTTGGTAATAGAGTTGTCGATGAGTGGAACAAACTCCCGATACAGTTATAGAGGCTAAAACGTTGTGTAGTTTTAAAAATAGGCTAGATAAATATATGAGTGGGTGCGGGTGGGTGTGAGTTGGGCCTGACTAGTTTGTGCTACTAGGTCAGATGCCGTGCTCCTTCCTTAAGTGAATGTAACCTGACCTGGCTGGGTCGGGGCATTGGCTTAAGCCGGTGGGAGACTTGGACCTGCCTCGCATGGGCCAGTAGGCCTGCTGCAGTGTTCCTTCTTTCTTATGTTCTTATGTTCAACGGAAGCAGGGGCGTGGCAAAACATTCTAAGGTCAGAGGAATGCGGGGTAGCTAGTGACCTTAAAGCCAGCCACAACAACAGCTGCCCCTAGCTTACCTCTGCTGTGCTGGACTCTAGTGGTCATAGAATAAGACAAAATGTGTGCTGGACTCTTTGCTTCATTTGTAATTTATATCTTTTAAATGGTGCAAAAGTGGAGCATATTTCTTGTGCCACTGTGATGAACCTATTCAGCCAGTGTTGTCTTAGCAACATATTTTGGATTTGGGGTTTTGTGGTAGGGGTGAAGTTGAGTGTAGTGGTAGTTGGGAGGGTTAGAGGTTGAGGGAGGTGTGGTCAGTGCAATGGTATGTGGTGAGCAATGTCTAAGAACATATGTATTAATATTGGTAAAATTACCGACAATATGTTAAGTAAAGGACACAAATGCAACACGCCTCAAAGAACACATTAATGCATGTAGGAACGATAACCTGAACAACGCCTGCGTACAACACCGAAATTCCACCAATCATCTCATGAAATTCAAAGACGCCCGATTAGTAATCAAAGAAACTGATTTCCGCAGACGCAAGTGCCTTGAATCAGCACTTATCTCTGTTTCTAACACAATTGAACAAAACAAAGGCAGCTTCACCATCTCTGAAGTCTTAGCAAGAATCCTCCTGAAAACAGTAAACCAAACCATCACATAGTCTCTCCTGCTAATACTACACTTGCCTACAATAGACGTGAGGCTTATTGGACGGTAATTTGATGGAATGGACTTATCCCCTGATTTGAATATAGGAACTACATTAGCTATCTTCCACATCTCTGGCACAACACCAGTTAGGATGGACGTATTACACACATTCGTTAATGGCTGACTAAGTTCCATCTTGCATTCTTTAAGTAGTTCATGAATGGTATACAATACCAACAAGATGAAAATTGAAATTAAGACACATATGCAATATCTGGGTATCTTTATAATAGACGTTTCGTCATCCAGTGTGTTTACACACCAGCTATAAATTAGACACATATGCAACACTTGGGTATCTTTATTGAGGAAACGTTTCGCCACACAGTGGCTTCATCTTTGTATATAGTTCTACTCTCTTCATATTATGTCCTAGAATTTTGTATTGATAAAGCTACTGGAGGGCGAAACGTCTACTATAAAGATACCCAGATGTTGCACATGTGTCTTAATTTCATCTTGTCGGTATTGTATACCATTCTTGTACAAGATGAAAATTAGACACATGTGCACATCTGGGTATCTTTATGTAGACGTTTCGCCCTCCAGTGGCTTTATCAATACAGATTCTAGGACATAACTTGAAGACAGTAGAACTATATACAAAAGATGAGGTAATCAGTCCCTCAGCCTTGGAGTTGGTGTTAACAGCACCGTAGGTGTGAAGATTCTGAAGAACAGTTAGTTAGTCAGTTCAGACTCTCAGGTAAGGACCACTAGGGGCGAGGGAAGTGGGGACAGAAGAAGAATAGCCGGTGAGAGGAAGAGCTGAAGTAGAAGAGAAAGAGTCAGGACTAAACCCAACAGTCTAACTACTTTATGGTTAGGTACTAAGTTGAAGAACAGGCAAGGAGGCTGGGACTTAAATAGGCGTCGGCTGATAGGGACGGGTAGGCGGGATTCTCCAGTGGAAGTAGATCATACCCAAGGGATGGGTTAGTGGTAGTTGTAGAAGCCGTGAAGAAGGTTATGTAGATGTCCTCTGAACCAAGATTCCATGATGTTGCAGTGTCTTGACAAGTTGTTCATGAACTTCAAGGCCGAGGGACTGATTACCTCATCTTTTGTATATAGTTCTACTGTCTTCAAGTTTTGTCCTAGAATCTGTATTGATAAAGCCACTGGATGGCGAAACGTCTACAATAAAGATACCCAGATGTCGCACATGTGTCTAATTTTCATTCTTTAAGTACCATGGAAAACAACTCGTCGGGTCCCGGGGACTTATTTTGCTTCAGTTTATCTATCTGTTTGATAACCATGTCCCTCGTGACAGTAATATTAGTTAATTTGAATTCTTCAGGAACTGAATAATTGTTAATTTCTGGAATCTCATTTACGTCTTCTTGTGTAAAGACTGACAAAAAATAGTCATTAAATAGAGAACACATTTCCAGTTCGTTATCCGTCAGCTGTCCATTCCCAATTTTCAGAGGTCCTACCTTTTCCTCACCTTCGTCCTATACACTTGAAAGAACCCTTTTGGATTAGTCTTTGATTCATTAGCAACCTTAATCTCATAGTCACGTTTAGCCTTTTTAATCCCCCTTTTTACTTCTCTTTTAAACTGAACATATTGGTCAATAAAGGTTAACATCTCCTCTTTTGATGCGCCTATAAATTCCTCTTTTCTCCCTTAATAGATATTTTAGCTTCCTGTTAATCCATTTGGGATCGTTATTATTTGACCTAAATTCTCTCTGGGGAATAAATATACTCTGTGCACGTTGTACATTATTAAGAAAAATCATAAACGCAGATCCCATCGTAATCGTAAGTATGATCATCGTCAATAAAATCATTAGCTAGATTACCTCAAGATATCTCAATCATCCCAGAGCAGGGGTATGGAGTCGACGTGGTCAGGTTTAAGGAGAGGATAGGTTGGGGGTTGGGCCCGTACGGTGGTGTTGGTGGGTAGCCAGATTAAAAAAAAAAAGGGCCCCGAAAATAAAAACGGGCTCTGGAGGTAGAGAAACTCTGGTAACTCATCAAAGGTATATATCATCATTGGGGAGGGGTGCGATTGTGTGGGTGTTGATCGTTGAGCGTGAGTCATTGTCTGAGATGATGGGGAGGGGATTGGTGGGAGGCTGGAGATGGTGAAAGTTAACCTTCCACACGTTCACACCCACAACACTCCTTGTTCACATTCCTCTCTATTCTCTTCTCCCCCACCATTTCCTCTCCTGTCTTTCCCTTCTTCTCTTCCATTTCCCTATCTTTTCCTTCTGCCCCTTTTCATTTTCCCCTTCCCTATCTCTTCCTTTTATACTTCATTCCCAACTCTTCACCATTTTCCTCTCCAGTCTTGCCTAATCCCGCACCACTTCCTCACTCTTTTAATATCTTTATTTCTACAAGCACATGTACAAGGTATACACGCCTAGCTGACATCAGTAGACATACTACTACATAGAAAGCCGCTTGTTATACCTGCAGTTTACCTGCAGACGGTTTCGGGAGTTAACGCCCCGCGGCTCGGTCTGAGACCAGGCCTTTCGGGCAAATTAGGTGAATTTTGTCCCAGGATGCGACCCACACCAGTCGACTAACACCCAGGTACCCACTTTACTGATGGGTGAACATCGACAACTGGTATAAGGAAACACGCCCAGTGTTTCTACCCTCACCATGTGAAGCGAGAGCTTTTGCCGCCTGGCCACGGGCCACGGGCCACCTCCCATGCCAGTATTCCCCCGCGTGCCTCAACTCTTGTCCCCACCTTTTCCCTACTCATCTATTTTCTCACCGTTACCTTAATTCTTCAGTCTTTCTCTTCATAACCTTATTTTTAAACCTTTCTATAAAAGTGGAATTATCAGTAATGCTGCGCTACCAGGTTACCAGTAATGCTGCACTACCAGGTTACCAGTAATGCTGCACTACCAGGTTACCAGTAATGCTGCACTACCAGGTTACCAGTAATGCTGCACTACCAGGCCAAGTGCTAACCAGTAATGCTGCACTACCAGGTTACCAGTAATGCTGCACTACCAGGTTACCAGTAATGCTGCACTACCAGGTTACCAGTAATGCTGCACTACCAGGTTACCAGTAATGCTGCACTACCAGGTTACCAGTAATGCTGCACTACCAGGTTACCAGTAATGCTGCACTACCAGGTTACCAGTAATGCTGCACTACCAGGTTACCAGTAATGCTGCACTACCAGGTTACCAGTAATGCTGCACTACCAGGTTACCAGTAATGCTGCACTACCAGGTTACCAGTAATGCTGCACTACCAGGTTACCAGTAATGCTGCACTACCAGGTTACCAGTAATGCTGCACTACCAGGTTACCAGTAATGCTGCACTACCAGGTTACCAGTAATGCTGCACTACCAGGTTACCAGTAATGCTGCACTACCAGGTTACCAGTAATGCTGCACTACCAGGTTACCAGTAATGCTGCACTACCAGGTTACCAGTAATGCTGCACTACCAGGTTACCAGTAATGCTGCACTACCAGGTTACCAGTAATGCTGCACTACCAGGTTACCAGTAATGCTGCACTACCAGGTTACCAGTAATGCTGCACTACCAGGTTACCAGTAATGCTGCACTACCAGGTTACCAGTAATGCTGCACTACCAGGTTACCAGTAATGCTGCACTACCAGGTTACCAGTATTGCTGCACTACCAGGTTACCAGTATTGCTGCACTACCAGGTTACCAGTATTGCTGCACTACCAGGTTACCAGTATTGCTGCACTACCAGGTTACCAGTAATGCTGCACTACCAGGTTACCAGTAATGCTGCACTACCAGGTTACCAGTAATGCTGCACTACCAGGTTACCAGTAATGCTGCACTACCAGGTTACCAGTAATGCTGCACTACCAGGTTACCAGTAATGCTGCACTACCAGGTTACCAGTAATGCTGCATAGGTTAACAGTAATGCTGCACTACCAGGTTACCAGTAATGCTGCACTACCAGGTTACCAGTAATGCTGCACTACCAGGTTACCAGTAATGCTGCACTACCAGGTTACCAGTATGCTGCACTACCAGGTTACCAGTATTGCTGCACTACCAGGTTACCAGTATTGCTGCACTACCAGGTTACCAGTAATGCTGCACTACCAGGTTACCAGTAATGCTGCACTACCAGGTTACCAGTAATGCTGCACTACCAGGTTACCAGTAATGCTGCACTACCAGGTTACCAGTAATGCTGCACTACCAGGTTACCAGTAATGCTGCACTACCAGGTTACCAGTAATGCTGCACTACCAGGTTACCAGTAATTATAACGATGTGTTATTTGGCGTTTTGGAGGCGTGGTTGAAATGATAAGGCTTCGGAGGCTTCTTACTTTATTTGTAATAAAGGTGCGGGTAACAGGCTGCGTGTCTGTGGCCATGGCCAAGGGCCATGCCCGTGCGAGAGGAGAGGAGTAGGCCTATTGACTGAGTGAAGTCTGGGCGCCAAGTGAGGGAGAGGCAGGGGTGAGGCAGACTCACATGGGTATGCCTACAGGCTTGCCCTCTGGCGGAATACTATGGAAACTAGCATTGCACGAAATATGAACTCAGCTGGCAGACAGCATGGCTGTCTATGCAGACAGTCAGGCTGTCTACATCGCTCGGTCACGCACCCATGGTCGTCCCGACCATGAATAGCATTAAAAAACTCGGGTCTCTCTCTCGCAAGAACAGGTCACAGAACACGTAAGAAAAATATATATATACATAAACATATGGACATGGAAAAAAACTTCCTCCAGAGAAGGAAGAAAAAAAAGGTGTGCTTCGTGGTCTAAGGCAGTGAGCGTCGATGCAGCACTGCACGCCTTCCTGCGTCTGGATACATTCTGCAACACGGGAGACAGCTGCGGCTGAGCTGTGACGTAACAGGTTACGGTCTCCTCTGGGAGGTGAAGCAGACATCGTAGTAGTCGCTGCAGGACAGGACTGGCAAGCGACTCAGGACATTCCTCGACTGGTACTGTCGCTGGAGCTGTCGCTGCTGGCGAGTGTGGAGTGAGTCGTGACAGGGACGACTCGGCGAAACATCTGGAGGTCGTAACAGCATACACCATACTGCAGTGAGTGGGCTAGCAGTCAAAGTGACATCATCTTTGTGCAGGCTGCTCACTGAAGCTGTGACACGAGGCTGACAGTCGCCTGCCAACAGGCTTAACTGCGGCTCGACGAGTGTCATCTCTCGACAGTAGAAGTTACAGCAGAGGGCAGTGTAAGCGTCCCCAGACTGGTCATCTGCAATAACTGGACTGACGGTCTAGGAGGTGAAGTGGAACGGTCTCGATGGGAGAATCGTCGCGGGTACGATTCAGAAAAGCATCTACGAGCGGCGAACAATAAGAGCTTTCTGTACAAGACGCTCGAACGCTCGTAACTGACGCCTGGACTGACAAATGTCAGCTGTCAAGCGCGCGGTGCGCTGGTCACACCGGGTGACAAAGTAACACACAGGTGCTACATAGGACACACGAGAAAACTGCACACATACTACACATGTGGTACAACATAGCTTACAGACGCTTTTCTGTATAAAAATCGTCACTAAGCAATACACGAACATGTGAGAACACAGACTGAGAGGAATAATGAACACTCGACTTATCTTCTCTCAACTTCTCGACAAATAATGAAAATAAAATGCTCACTGTGAAACTAGAACACTCGGGACATCACATGGGTGATATCAGGCGTGACATCGCGAGTGATGTCAGCAGACGTCACGAGGAACGTCAGGCAACATCGTGGGTGACGTCGCGAGGTGACGTTCTGGAGTGACATGATGGATGTCATGGGGTGACATCGCGAAGTGACATCAGTGGAGTGACGTCGTGGAGTCGGCAGCATCGTGACGTCAGCAGCATGGTGGTGACGTCATGGGTTGATGTAGGCGCAGACCCACACGTGGCTTCGAGTGGCCTCGACACTCGGATACACAGTTCTGGCAAGAATTCACAAGGAAATTCACAGAAAACAGCATAGAGGGAGTGGGCAGTGAGTGGTGTGTGGCGGCGTACACTAGGGCGGGTGTGTATGGTGAGAGACAGGGCCGCGGGCCTACCTCCCTCACCCACAACACACGAGGAGACACGCTCACACTGGGAAATCACCACTAACTCACCTCTGAAGTGCTGAAATAGTTGTGCTGAGCTGAACAACAACAGCAGAACATGCTGGCAAGGCTGAGCACGTGACTGAGAAACAGCATGGGACGCTGTGGCGTGAAGTCAGTGACGCCATTTCTCGGAGAATAGACAAATTTCGGCCTGAATCCTGCATGTACCTGTGTCTGGATGCTGAGATTTGCAGACACGACATCAGGATAACTCGTTGAGAGACGGATGCTTCTTGTAGAGACTGATGAAGTGGTAGACAAACTTCAGTCCTCTTCCTCCCTCAACACAACTGCTGCTAGGCACCGCTGTCACCATTTATAACGATGTATGCTGTTTGGCGGTGTGCGCTTATGACGCTTGGACTTAGATGGAGGAGACGCTGGCAAAGTCGTCTTGCTAGCCCTCCGGTCATAACCCTGACCTGCCGTTTTGATTCGGCTTGGTCTGAGGTTTGCTGTTCGTCCTAGCCTTGGCTGCTGATTGCTGGACGGCTGCAGCAAAAGTGACAGGGGTTGCACAGGCGGCGATACAAGAGTTGGCAATTGAGGGACTTGCAGGGGGTACCAGCAGGTAATGCTGCACTACCAGGTTACCAGTAATGCTGACTACCAGGTTACCAGTAATGCTGACTACCAGGTTAGCAGTAATGCTGCACTACCAGGTTACAGTAATGCTGCACTACCAGGTTAGCAGTAATGCTGCACTACCAGGTTAGCAGTAATGCTGCACTACCAGGTTACCAGTAATGCTGCACTACCAGGTTACCAGTAATGCTGCACTACCAGGTTACCAGTAATGCTGCACTACCAGGTTACCAGTAATGCTGCACTACCAGGTTACCAGTAATGCTGCACTACCAGGTTACCAGTAATGCTGCACTACCAGGTTACCAGTAATGCTGCACTACCAGGTTACCAGTAATGCTGCACTACCAGGTTACCAGTAATGCTGCACTACCAGGTTACCAGTAATGCTGCACTACCAGGTTACCAGTAATGCCTGCACTACCAGGTTACCAGTAATGCTGCACTACCAGGTTACCAGTAATGCTGCACTACCAGGTTACCAGTAATGCTGCACTACCAGGTTACCAGTAATGCTGCACTACCAGGTTACCAGTAATGCTGCACTACCAGGTTACCAGTAATGCTGCACTACCAGGTTACCAGTAATGCTGCACTACCAGGTTACCAGTAATGCTGCACTACCAGGTTACCAGTAATGCTGCACTACCAGGTTACCAGTAATGCTGCACTACCAGGTTACCAGTAATGCTGCACTACCAGGTTACCAGTAATGCTGCACTACCAGGTTACCAGTAATGCTGCACTACCAGGTTACCAGTAATGCTGCACTACCAGGTTACCAGTAATGCTGCACTACCAGGTTACCAGTAATGCTGCACTACCAGGTTACCAGTAATGCTGCACTACCAGGTTACCAGTAATGCTGCACTACCAGGTTACCAGTAATGCTGCACTACCAGGTTACCAGTATTGCTGCACTACCAGGTTACCAGTAATGCTGCACTACCAGGTTACCAGTAATGCTGCACTACCAGGTTACCAGTAATGCTGCACTACCAGGTTACCAGTAATGCTGCACTACCAGGTTACCAGTAATGCTGCACTACCAGGTTACCAGTAATGCTGCACTACCAGGTTACCAGTAATGCTGCACTACCAGGTTACCAGTAATGCTGCACTACCAGGTTACCAGTAATGCTGCACTACCAGGTTACCAGTAATGCTGCACTACCAGGTTACCAGTAATGCTGCACTACCAGGTTACCAGTAATGCTGCACTACCAGGTTACCAGTAATGCTGCACTACCAGGTTACCAGTAATGCTGCACTACCAGGTTACCAGTAATGCTGCACACCAGGTTACCAGTAATGCTGCACTACCAGGTTACCAGTAATGCTGCACTACCAGGTTACCAGTAATGCTGCACTACCAGGTTACCAGTAATGCTGCACTACCAGGTTACCAGTAATGCTGCACTACCAGGTTACCAGTAATGCTGCACTACCAGGTTACCAGTAATGCTGCACTACCAGGTTACCAGTAATGCTGCACTACCAGGTTACCAGTAATGCTGCACTACCAGGTTACCAGTAATGCTGCACTACCAGGTTACCAGTAATGCTGCACTACCAGGTTACCAGTAATGCTGCACTACCAGGTTACCAGTAATGCTGCACTACCAGGTTACCAGTAATGCTGCACTACCAGGTTACCAGTAATGCTGCACTACCAGGTTACCAGTAATGCTGCACTACCAGGTTACCAGTAATGCTGCACACCAGGTTACCAGTAATGCTGCACTACCAGGTTACCAGTAATGCTGCACTACCAGGTTACCAGTAATGCTGCACTACCAGGTTACCAGTAATGCTGCACTACAGGTTACCAGTATGCTGCACTACAGGTTATCAGTAATGCTGACACTTCCAGTAATGCTGCACTACCAGGTTATCTCATAACTCTAAGGTTACATAATGTGCATTAGGTATAGTAAAACATTGTTTGGTAAGGATCCACTAGGACACCTTTGAACCGACACTTACTTTCTCACTGACAGTTTTATTTCTCACTCGTTAGCGTGTGACTGTTGCATCTTGGCGGCCTAGTGTCTGTGTGCTTGTTCGTCCGCTCTCCCTTCACTCCCGTGAAGGCGTCTTGATCCAAAGAATTGGGGCTATCCTCTTTTTCTTTGGGTGGAATAGGTGTCTCCTCCGTTCCCAAGGTGCTGTATGACCCCTACGGGTTTATCGCTTTCCCATGAAATAATTCGCGTGTTCCAGGATTTCTTAAACTCGATAATAAACACTGAATATTATTTGTAGTTTATAGGCAGTAAGCTTCATGTTTGTCTTAGTCACATCATTGATAAAAAATAACGTTAGATGTACAACTTAATCTGTTTTAATTTACATAATGTACATCAAGGTAAATTACCGCAACAGGAAAGATGCTGTATTTCCGTTATGTACATATAAGATAGTGCGTAATCCAGGTAAACCGTTAAATTATATATGTATTAAAGTTTGTTCTTAATTATACTAAAGGAACGGCAGTATCCGGTGGTGATAAATGGAAAGATGTAAATTATGAAGTGGACTAACTGCTGGAGATGTTTAGTTGGTCTTTCCTGCTGGATACCCGTCATATACCAGTGGTAAAGGTAATCAGTGACCCCTGCCACCCTGTTGAGGGAGGCAAGGTGAGCGTGTGCGCGGTGGTGACCTTAGCCACGAGAGGATGGCTCATTCCAAGAAGATATCCAGAACAACAATTTCCAGGTGAGCCTGCCCCTCTCACCACCTCGCCCACTGCCACACGCATCAACATCAACCAGCCGGTAACATCTACAGCAGTGTTTACCAGCTCCTCGGCCCTGGCACAGATAGTGGCCAGAAATCTGGATAACCAGACAGATGACACGGCGCCGAATAGTCTAGGCAGCATTACGTATAATGATGAGTATTTGGAAGACCCGCTACCAGATCTAACTCTTGAAAACCTGCGAATTCCTGAGGAATATGGAGACCCTTCGCTCGGGTACGAGTTCGTCAACCCAGTTGAGTCCGAGAGTCGCCTGGATAACTCTGCCGCCTCCTCAAACAACTGGAGGGCTGGGCGTGAGGGTCAAAGAGGACTTATATCGCTAGACTTCGACTTGACTTCTCGCAGCGCCAGCGTCAGTAGTGTGTCTGACCCAGGAAGTGCTGGAGAGGACCACGACCGCCTTCACTGAGTCACCTTGAATCCCCACGTTATCGAAATCGCGGAGCCTTGTCTGGCCAATCAGCTTTTATCTCCCCGCCAGAGAGAACACGTGTGTTTGGAAAGTTGGACCGATTGCAAGAAGACGATCACGATGAAGTGTTCGCAGCGATAGAAGAATTAGACCACGAAGTTGCAGAGGCAGAAATCTTACCTCTGGGGTGTTAAGGTAACCTATGAAAATTACAGGAAGGAGTATCGTCCCAGGATCAGTCCTCATCACAATTTTTAAAATTCCTGGAGACGGTGCACAACGGGGCAGTGACGGAGGAAGTAGCAGATGTGAGCCCTGAGGTTTCTTCTGAACCCTTGAACACTTTAGAAGCTCGCTACAGGCGAGCACTTCTAGCCTTCCAGAGAGGAGTTTTAAGATCAGACCTCAAAGTACGGAACCTCTCAACATTACCCAGCAAGTATGCTCAAAAGCTACGCAAGTTTTAGGTAAGCATAAAGTCAATTTTAATTAGGTAATATGTAAGTTATGGGAAGAATTTAAATATTCCTTGTCCATTATTACTTATACAGTATATATTGTTAGTTTGTATTGTCATTATTTTGATGAAAAGTTGATCGTGATGTCGACATAAATTAATTTGTTGAAAGGTATCACTCGGCTTGCATGGACCACACCCATGCGTTTTGCAACTCCATCCACTATCACCCCACCCAACCTGTCTCTGACCCACAACACATTCCCATGATCTGGGCGGCACTGCTCTCCCGTGACCCTCCTCTCAGAATGTCGTGATTAGTGAATGAATCCGCCTAAGTATAACCTTAATCACGGTACTACTGGTCTCCTTATTAGCCTCAGTTTATAGTATTAGCAGTCGCACTATTCTTGCAAATAGTCAAGGTACTGGAGTTTTTACATTTCCTCTTCATTTTTCTGATAAGGTTTTCATTCTTTACAAACATGTAGTTGAAACTGCATGTTGGGCATTGATGCAAAATATATGGAGAAAATGCTAAACTGTAGAATAATAGATATTAGTATGTTTGTGATAGTGACTTGGTTGCTGCTGAGCTTGCTATCAGCTGAAATTGTGGCATCAAGCAGCTCTCAGTTCATTAATAGCAAACATAGCTAACCATTGCCTTGCCAGGCTTATCTTGACCATCCATAGGTATTTATCAGCACTGCCGTAATTTGGCAGGGAACT